>JAIUZE010012160.1:0-41773 GCA_022085475.1 Heliosperma pusillum | reverse complement strand
AACAAGACAGCATAGTAAACAAGCAAGCCATGAAAAGCATTCAATGATGTTTAAAATTTTAAATTTTTCTCTTATTCAAAAATTTGAAAAATATAAACAACTAAAATGCAAAACGGGAAATGCAATCCCTCCCCCAAGCTAAATATCACATTGTCCTCAATGTGAGCACAAAGACTAAATATGCAACGAGATGCTCAATGGGAAAAGGGGAAAAAGGGAAAAAATGAAAGAAGAGTGAAGCTTACTAGTCAGCGCGAACTCCCCCAAGCAAGTCTTTTGGAGTTGACAAGGAAGGTCTTTATAGATTTTTCAAAAACTCTTTCATCTACAAAATAAATCCTAACAAAACAACGAAAAAGGGAAAGCAAAAATAAAATGAAAAAAGAAAGGAAAACACGGGTTGCCTCCCGAGAAGCGCTGGTTTAGCGTCTCGCTCGACGAATTCTTCTATGAAATCATCTGGTTGGGGATTGACGCTCTATATAGATAATATCTAAGCATCCGATCATGGAATTGCTATAGTAGAGTTTCAATCGGTGTCCATTGACCTTGAGTTTTTCACCATTACTAGCCATTATTTCCACATAACCGTATTTGCTTACATATGTGACAGTGAATGGTCCAGACCATCTTGATCGAAGTTTTCCCGGAAATATTTTCAAACGGGAGTTGAAGAAAAGTACTTGGTCACCGACATTAAATTCTTTTCTGATTATCCTCTTGTCGTGCCAACGCTTCGTTTTCTCTTTATAAATCCTAGAATTCTCGTAAGCTTGCAAACGAAATTCTTCTAGCTCATTGAGTTGCAAAAGTCGTCTTTCAGCGCTAAGCTTAGTGTCTAAGTTGAGTTCTTTGATAGCCCAGTGAGCTTTGTACTCTAACTTAACAAGGAGATGACAGGCCTTTCCATAAACCAACCGATAAGGAGATGTTCAAATCGGGGTTTTGAAAGCTGTGCGATAAGCCCATAAGGTGTCATCGAGCTTATTACTCCAATCTGTTCTAGATTTCGAGAGTACTTTTTGAAGAATTGTTTTTAGCTCTCTGTTCGAAACTTCTACTTGACCGCTGGTCTGGGGGTGGTAGGCTAAACCTCGTCTGTGATACACACCATACTTGGCAAGCAGAGTGTCTAACTGCTTTTCTCCGAAATGAGTTCCTCGATCACTTATCACGGTTCTGGGTACACCAAAACGCGGAAAGATGATCTTTTTAAATAGTCGTATCACAGCTCTAGCATCATTGGTGGGGGTGGCAGTTGCTTCTACCCACTTTGAAACATAGTCGACAGCGACTAAAATGTAACGATTTCCATTTGAAGAAGGGAATGGTCCTTGATAGTCAATACCCCATACATCGAATATCTCGACTTCTAATATGCCGTTTTGAGGCATTTCATGTCTTTTGGATATTTGACCCATTCGTTGACAAGCATCACAAGCCATAACAAAGTTTCTTGAATCTTTAAACATCGAGGGCCAGAAAAACCCGGATTGTAAGACTTTGGCTACGGTCTTGGACGGACCATGATGACCACCATAAGCAGATGAGTGGCATCCTTCTAAAACTCCTTTTACTTCCCACTGGGGGATACAACGTCGATACAGACCATCTGAACACTGCTTGAAAAGATAGGGGTCATTCCAAACAAAGGATTTTGCATAATGCAAAAATATCTTTCTTTGGTTATAAGAAAGGTCATAGGGTAACTGGCGACTGACAAGGAATCATTAATTGGCGTTGGTAATCCTATTTCAGTTACTCTTATCCTTGAGAGGTGGTCAGCGACTACATTCTCTGCTCCTTTCTTATCCCGGATCTCTAAATCAAACTCTTAAAGGAGTAAGATCCATCGGATAAATCAAGGTTTTGCCTCTTTCTTTGAAAGCAGATATTTCAAGGCAGCATGGTCAGTGTAGACAATAACTTTTGATCCTATAAAGTATGAGCGGAATTTGTCTAAGGCATAGACAATGGCGAGAAGTTCTTTCTCAGTGGTGGCATAGTTAATTTGGGCAGGATCTAGGGTTTTACTAGCATAGTAAATCGCATGAAGAAACTTTTCCTTTCTTTGCCCTAAAACAACTCCTACGGCATAATCACTCGCATCGCACATCAGTTCAAAGGGCAGATTCCAATAAGGTGACTGGATTATAGGTACGGTGATCAAAGCACGTTTGATTTTGTTGAATGCCTCAAGGCATTTCTTTGTGAAATTGAAAGGTGCATCCTTGAAAAGGAGATCAGCCAGGGGCTTGGCTATCTTTGAAAAGTCTTTTATAAATCGTCGGTAGAAACCGGCGTGACCAAGGAAACTTCTGATTCCTTTTACATTCGCAGGTGGTGGCAGCTGTTCAATAACTTGGATCTTAGCTCGATCCACTTCTATACCTCTTTCTGAAATGATGTGACCTAAAACTACACCTTCGTTCACCATGAAGTGACATTTTTCCCAGTTGAGAGCAAGGTCGACTTCTTCACAGCGTTTTAGAACTCTGGATAGATTTGTCAAACAATTATCAAAGGAAATGCCATAGACGCTGAAGTCGTCCATAAATACTTCCATGATAGATTCAACAAAATCTGAGAAGATACTGGTCATGCAACACTGGAAAGTGGCAGGTGCATTACACAAGCCAAATGGCATTCTGGGATAAGCGAAAGTACCATAGGGACAGGTGAAGGTGGTTTTCTCTTGGTCCTCAGGGTGGATAGGGATTTGGAAAAATCCTGAGTAACCATCTAGATAACAGAAATACTTGTGACAAGCTAACCTATCTAGCATTTGGTCAATGAAGGGTAGAGGATAGTGATCTTTCCTAGTCAATTGATTCAGCTTTCTGTAGTCAATACACATACGCCATCACGTCACAATCCTTGTGGGGATGAGCTCATTCTTCTCATTTTTGACTACTGTTGTTCCTCCTTTCTTGGGAACAACTTGGACAGGGCTAACCCATTTAGAGTCGAAGATTGCATAGATTATGCCAGCATCTAGCAATTTCATAACTTCAGTTTTAACTACTTCTTGCATGTTGGGATTAAGACGGCGTTGACCTTGAACACAAGGTTTTTGGCCTTCTTCTAAATTGATTATATGCATGCAGAAGTCTGGGCTTATGCCTGTTAAATCTTCAAGTTTGTAACCTATTGCCTTTTTATGCTTTTTCAAGACAGTCAATAGTGAGGTTAACTGATTTTTGTCTAGGAGAGCACTCACTATGACTGGGCAATACTCAGATTCATCTAAAAAAGCATATTTTAGATTCGAGGGAGAGGTTTCAATTCAGGTTTGTGTACTTCTGCCTTGGCAGGAGCATTAATCAAGCTTATGAACTTTTGAACTTATTCTGACGGTATCTCTTTTCCGGTCAGATCCTTTTCCAGCTCACTGATCTCGAAGTTGTCATTCTCAGAGATATCCCCCAAAAATAATACTGCTTCTAAAGGATCCTCGATTATTGATGGATATAGAGATTCATCAACAATGGAGTCGACAATATCAATGGAACAGCAAGACTTCTCTACCATGGGGCTTTTCATTGCACTGTTTAAGTTATAGGTGACTTTATCATCACCTACTTCTAGTGTCAGTTTCCCATTCTTAACGTCGATTACTGCTCTGGCAGTGTGTAGAAATGGCCTTCCTAAAATGATAGGGATTTGAGAATCTTCAGCCATATCTAGCACGATGAAATCGACGGGAATGAAAAACCTTTCTACTTTGACAGGCACATCTTCTAAATCTCCCATAGGTTATTTTAAAGAACGGTCTGCCATTTGCAGAGTAATACTAGTGCATTTGAGAATTCCCATATTCAACTTTTCACATATGGAATAGGGCATGACGCTTACACTGGCACCTAGATCGCATAGAGCTTTATCGATTGTGTAGGTGCCTATAGTGCAAGGTATAGAGAAACTACCTGGATCCTTTTAATTAGGAGGGGACTTATTTTGCAACAAAGCACTGCACTCAGCTGTGAATGCTATGATTTCAACATCATCTAAAGTGCTCTTCTTAGTTAGGATATCCTTCATGAATTTTGTGTAAGAAGGGATTTGAGTGATTAATTCAGTGAAGGGAACCGTTACTTGGAGGTTTTTGACTACTTCCATGAACTTGCTAAACTGGGTTTCCTTATGACTTCTCCTCAAGCGTTGGGGAAATGGAACTTGGATTTTGATGGGTTCCTTCACAGGTTCATCCTTCTTTCATTTGTTTTCCGCTTCCTTAGCGGTGGATGGTTGGGATTCTTTTTGGCTCTCTACTGGTGTTGGCTCAAGTATTGTTTCTTTGGGTTGCTGAGGTTCCTTATAAGTGGTACCACTACTAAGGGTGATAGCATTAGCGGTGTCCCTCGGTTGTTCACCATGAGGTGGGAGTTGGCCTTGTTTCCTTTGAATATTAGAGGCAGCCAATTGTGCCATTTGAGTTTCAAGCATCTTGATGGCAGCATTTTGAGCTTGATCACTCTTTTGAATTTGAGCAAACATTGAATCTTGTTTTTGAACAACTTGTAGAAGCATGGATTCAATTTTGCTCAGGCTGGAGTCATTGGGTTGGTTTTTATTTTGGGGTAGTTGGTGTTAAGGTTGGTGTTGGTAAGGTTGATTGAAGTTAGGTTGAAATGAAGGTGTCTGGTTTTGGAAACCAGGTGGATTATAAGGCTTCTGTTGATGTGATATGAATGGTTGTTGAATGTGATGGTGGGGATTCTGAATGTTGGTGCTTTTGTAGGACAAAAGAGGATGGTTCTTTGTGTTCTCATTATAGAAGTTTGAGAAACCATTGCCTTGCCTGTATGGTTGGTAGGCATTGACTTGCTCTAGCGAACTCCTACATTCTTGAAAACTGTGTCCTCCATCCCCACATGTTTCACATAACATTACGTGGTTCGTGACGTTAACAAGTTGTTTGGATTGGGAAGAGCTTCCTACTTGTTGCTGCAGAAGGGCTAATTGGGCTTCTAGGAATGCAACTTTGCTTGAATCTTCCTGCTTGGTTTTGGGCGGCATAGCACGTGAGTTGCTATACTGAGAGTCGTGAATTGCCATTGACTCGATAGTTTCACTAGCTATTTCCACATCGATCTGATCGAAACGACCATTGTTAGCGGAGTCGAGGATACGACGCGATTCGCCACAACAACTGTTGTAGAATGTGATAGCTAAGAACCATGAATCAAGGCCGTGATGAGGGCATTCTATTTGTAATTCTTTGTACCTTTCCCATGCCTCATAAAGGCTTTCATCGCCTCTCTGACGGAATCCAGTGATTTGACTCCGTAAGAGTGCGGTTCGTTCTGGTGGGAAGTACTTTTGATAGAAAGCAAGAGCTAGACCATCCCAGTCGGCTATTCCTAAGGCAACTCGATCAAGGCTATTGATCCAAAGTTTAGCCTTTCCTGTTAAAGAGAAGGGAAAGAGCATTTCCCCAATCTGCTCTTGGGATACTCCAGTTTGTATAATTGTGGAGCAATAGTCACAGAAGTTTTGAATATGAAGGTTGGGATCTTCTGTGGCATTGCCACCAAATTGACTTCTTTCTATTAAACTGATGAAGGCAGGTTTGATTTCAAAGTTTTGGGTTGTGATTTGGGGTGTAGCGATACCCCTTGGAAGTGTATCTGCAGTTGGTTTGGAATGGTCTGAAAGTCGAACCATTTTCTTTTGTGAAGATGAAGATGGAGTGTTGTTTGAAGGTTGATTGGTTTTTTGAGAATGGAGATGAGAATGGATCTTCTTCTCCTTCAAGATTAGATAAAATATCCGAGTAATTCTCACGAATACGGTCTAAACTTGAAGTATCAGAAGCTTTTGAGATTTCGTTGAATAGCTTTCGTCTCCTACGCAGAGTTCTTTCTAGATCGGGGTCTAAAGAGATAGGGGTTCCTAGTCTAGAAGATCTGGGCATAAGATTGAAAAGCTAAGATGAAAAATCAAGAGAGGTCTGAAGGAATTTGGGTTCCTAAAGACTAGATAAAACTAATTGCAATAAAAATCACAAGAAAAAGGAAAACTAAACCGTGCTCCCCGGCAACGGCGCCAAAATTTGACCGGACCTGTCGCAAGCCCGATGCAAAGATAATTACCCAGACTAGGCTAATAAAAAATTAATGTAATTAGGGAAGTAGGGGTCGATCCTCAGGGAGATGGTGTTTCCTATAGAATGTGAAATGTCTTGCAATTGGATTTTATCTAACGAGTATCTGGGTTTTGGGATTTTGATTTCTAAACTAATGAAAAGCATAAATGAAAACAAAATAAAAGCAATTCAAAACGAAAACAATAAAGCAAGTGATGAATTAACAATGATAGAAGGAATCTAGGGAAGTAGGTTCACACATGTAGATTAACATATTGATGAAATTGGATTTGGAACATGTAAATAATTCATTGTGAGTTCATAAGAACGATGTGTTCATTACAATCATAGATCAGATGGTCTAGCAGGCTTTTAGGCAATTTCCTAGGTCTTAATCTACCATGTCATGCTTTGTCTATTCAATTCACGTATCTCTACCTTGGAAAAGAATTCCATTTTAGTCAATGATTTTGATTAGGAATCGTTAACTATCGTTATAGTCCAAACATGCATAGACACAATGTTTTAAAAGCACAATTTCTTTTATCCAATCATCATCTTTTAATCAACCTAACATGGCTACCCTACACCCTAGAAAAACGACTACTCACTCATGGCGATGTTTAAATCTAAGATGATGTTAATAACAAAAACTAGGATAGACATGTTTATTTGGTTTTGACAATAGTTTAAGACTCTTTATATGGCGATAATAACGACGCTAAATTGATAATCTAATGAAATGAAATGACGATTATAACGATACCAAAATGAATCTAAGATAACATGGATGGAAAATAACAATCAAAATAGAAAACATTAAGACTTTAAACAAAAGATAAAATAGGAATACCTAGATGACGATCAATAACGATAATGATGAATGTAAACAACCGTAATAGAAATTCCTTGCATAGAATAGTCGATCCACGAATTACAACGCTTGAACCACTTAAAGTAGATTACGAAGATGAAATTCTTATTGATCTAGGCTAAGGATTTGATGTAGAAAAGACAGAAACAAACTAAGAAACTAAGGACAAAAAGAAGAATAAAATGAGAGAAGAGAGGCTAGGTCTCCCTCCTCCTAAACTAGGGTTTTTGTAAAGAGAAGTGTAGAAGAGAATTGTGTGAAGCACGTCCCATTGTGGTGGTTGAGGCATCCTTTATATAACAGTAGGGTTTCGTGGGGAAGGGGTCATGCATTCATCACATAGGACAAAAAGGAGGAAGTCGAAGCAAAAGCTCGAATCAGCAGACATCCTCGATCGGGTACACCACTTACCCGATCGGGTAAGTTATGATCTAGAAGCTTTGACTCTCGTTTCATCTCCCCTTGCATATGACTTGACTTTCATTATCCCCCTTGACCTCTTGAGTCGGGTTTGTTGATAGGGTTTGATGTAAAATGATGAATTCTTCGCCTAACTGATCGATCTTCTGAAAACTGCGAAATCGTCTTTGCTTCTTCTTTCTTTTGAATAAGTGAACCTTCTTGAAATGCTTTTGACTTGGTCAAGCTTGCTTCTTCAAATCGTCGGGTTCTAGGCAAACGCTAAGGAATATAGAAAAAGGGCGTAGAAACGTCACTTTCCCTACAAAACAGGTTAGAACATAGGAATTCGCCTAGAAGACGATATTAGCTCATAAAATGGCTTAACAAAGCACAAATGACATACAAAACCGAGCTAAATTGGGGGTTAAAATCATACAAATATTCACTTATCAAAGCTACAAGCCCATCATTGGTTATGCTCCTCTTCTTGGTCAACACCTCCTTAAGAAATTTGGTGTAAAGTGGCATTTGGCTCGCCACCTCGGTGAAAGGTGATGAGACTTCAAGCTTTTTTAGCATTCCCACAAATTTTGCAAATTTCTTCTCTTTACTCATGGCCTTGGGCCGGTTGAAAAAAGGTAGAGGAGGTGTGTAATCCTGGGCCGCATTTGGAGGAGGTTGGGTGATTTCATTTTCCCTCGTCATTTCTTCTTCACTAGGGTAATGGTCTTCCACCATTTTACCCTTCAACTTTCTCTTTTCATTGGAAATCATGGATTTTTGAGGATTTTTCAACTTGTTCTCACCCACCAAATTAACAGCATGCAATTGTTGGTGATGTGGTGGGACATCCTTAGGGTGGGAGCCTTGGATCGGTAGAACATGTTCCCCTTTCTGAACATTAATGGGTTCTTGGTTGGCTAAGTAAGAATCAAAATTTCTTTGTTAAGCTTGTACATTAGAAATGTCGGATCTCAAAAGTTTGATCATTTGTTCCGTATTTGCCTCACGTTGCATAGCGCTATTCTCCATACCCTTCAAAATTTGTTCAATTGAAGAGTTGGGTTGTTCAATCGAGGGGGGGTGGTTGTTGGAAATTTTTTTGATTGGTCCGCCTATTGTAGTAGCCCATAGGTTGGTCCGCCATATCTTGTGTGAAAGGGTTGTTTGTTGGTGAAATGGGTGAAATTGGGGAATTTGGTGAGTGGGTGTTGTTTGAATTTTGAGAGAAAGTGGGTGAATTTATGGGTGGTGTGGTTATGGGAATGTTTGTGGGTATGATGAGGGGTGATAAAGTGGGAGGTGGTGTTTGTAAAGTTGAAGGCTCAATTGTGGGTGGTGGAGTATTTTTGGAGGTGAGAATAGGTGGGGATCCTCTTAAGGAAGTAAGAGCTTGTCTTCTTCTAGCCCGAAAAGTTTTCTCTATCTCTCGGTAGAGAGGTAAAAGTGTCCTGATGTAACACCTGCTCATACACTCATAAGAGAATCAAATGGACCTAATGCACCTTGATGCACTAGGACAAAAGGAGAAAACAAGTAAAAGTGAACTAAGCCTAAAATCAATTAAACTATCTTATCCAATATTCTCGTCCCCGGCAACGGCGCCAAAAACTTGATGAGAGTTTTAATTAACCTCGCAAGCGGACGAGTTGTCGTCGGGTATTGCAAGGGTCGTATCCCAAGGGACGTTAATTATGGTTATAAGACGGCTTAATCGAATTCTAATTTAGTTCTAGCTAGAAGCAAGTTGAAGAAGATTAATGCTAGACAAGACTAACAAGAAGGCAAAGATGCGATATAAAACAAGAATTTAAAGGAACTAGGGTGAATGGGTTCATTAATGTAAGTATAGGTCAATTATGGTGGGGGTTAGGACTAGTCTAATTGTGAGTCTAAACATGTCTCCACCTCTCGGTGCAAGACGGATTAAATGGCAAGCCTCCACCTCTCGGTGCGAGACGAGCCCTAGTCTAAGGTTCGATTGGGTTCTCGCCCTAACTTCCCCCTAAACATCCAACACACACACAAAAATAATACAAGTCTAAGCTCTCACTCAAACTAGTAATAAAACATGGAAAAGACTCAAATTACTCATTCAAGCATTCCAACAAACACCTTGTGTGCACAAAACAAGTAGAATACCAAAAGACTCAATCTTTATGCCCAATTACCATAATCGACCCATAAACCTACAATAAATCTCCCATCTTACCCTATCAATACACTTGATGATCATTATTTATACACATATTTTATGCTTCCCTTAGTTGCAAATAACTCGATTTATCGTCTTTCCTTTCTTATTCTATGCTATTTTAGCTAGAATATCGATTCTGCCGCTTTTGTTATGTTTTAATGCAGATTGGATGCATTTGGAGCTTTTAGAGTTGATATGGAGCATGGCGGAGTCAGATCGTAGAAGGTTAGGCACGGGAATCGAGAACGGTGGAAAAGAAATGAAGAAAAACGAAGAAACAAGCCATTTTGAAGGCTGCTCGATCGAGCATAGTGCCTTGCTCGATCGAGTCGGGCTGAAGGTTGCTCGATCTAGCAACATACCCTTGCTCGATCGAGCAAAGCAATATTTCGACGACTTTTTCATATTTTCCTAAACTTTAACCTAATTAATTAGATTTTTGTATTATAAAAGGAAAGCTCCTCTTTCATGCTTTTTCATGCTTTTCAATGCTTTATTGCTTTAAATTAGAAAACCTAATTTAGTTTGCTTGCCTCTGGATTTTATTTATCAAAGACGATTGTCTTTAGTTCAACTTGTAATCGGTATTCTTCAATCTTTCTTAGTTATTTATTTAATTACCTTCTTGTTCTTTAATTATTCTTTGTTATTCCTTTCATTGTTGTTAATCTTGTTTGCTTTAATTATTATTGTTGTTATTTATATTGTTATGAGTAGCTAATTTCCTTTCTAGGGTTGAAAGGGGATCTAGGATTGTTAGAAGGGGTAGATTAATTGATTGAATTGCAATTGCATGGTTATCGTTTGATTATCGTTTTAATTCTAATTGTTTGATTACTGGCCAGGATTAATTAACTAGTCTCGCGAATTAGGATTGACACCGACCGGGTTAAGACTAAGATAGGCTACGATAATTGAATATAACTCGTTTAATGATAGCGATCGCATGTTAAATTGTAGATCTAAAGGGCATAATTGAATCGACCGATCTTGTGATCTTAGATAACTTTATTGCATGATAGTTGATTTTATCCCTATCCCTGAACAATAATCCTAGTGAACCTGAGACCCTAGACTTTTAATCTCATTGTTTTCAATCTTATTAGTTTGTTATTGCTTATAGTTAGTTATTGCTTATTATTAGTTGTTATTATTATTGTTATTAGTTGTTATTGTTTACTTTAGTTGTTGTTATTAATTGCTATTAGTTTAGAAACCACAATCAAAACCCATAAATTGTTACTTAAGAGACAAACCTAGTTTAACAGATTAGAATACTACCGCCTCCCTGTGGATTCGATACCTTGCTTACCGCTGACTATTAGTTAGTAGTGAATTAGGTTTACTTTGATTAAGGACTTTAGGATTCACCAAGGAATAAACAATGACTTGGTGATGAGGGGACTTTGGGAGAACCTCATGCGGACTGATCTTAATGCCACTGCTGGTTGGACTCCGCCGAGCTACTACCGAGGTCCGGGTGATGAGACGGGTGTGTTTGATAATTATGGGGTGACTCCTCAGCAGTTTTCCCAGGAGTTTAGTCACGATTATGGTTGCCTGGGTCGTTCTTGGTATACTCCTATCCAACCGGATGCTCCAGTTGGTGGGTTTGGTGACCCGTTTCGGGCTTCTTCTTCTAGTGCTGCTGAGAGGGGCGATGATGATGATGATGATGATGATCAGGCGCAGTAGTGGCCGCTGTCACTACACCCCCATTTTGCAGCTGGTTTGGGGGAAGCTATGTCTATAAGCTGGTATTATCTATCCTTGTACTTTCTTTTATTGTATTTTATTTTAGCTATTTCCCCTTTTCCCTTTTGTTAGTAGTGTCCTTTAGGTTGCTGTTGTTGGTTGATTGTGTGATGTTGTGCTGTTAGCGTCACAATGAGGACACTGTGACATTTAGGTTTGGAGGAGAGTCTTTATTCATGTTGTGTGTTTAGTTTATTTAAAAAGAAAAAAAAAATCCATAAAAATTGAAAAACTTACAAATTCCAAAAACATGTTTTTTATTTTATTAGGCCGAGTCTTGGTGAATTGAATTACAATGATGATAATTTGCATTGTTTCTGCATTTGAATCCCAAATAAGCTGTTCATGTACATTGTTTTGACTTACTATTTTTGAAAACAAAGCTCATATTACAAGTCTTCACCGTTTTTGACATACCTTATGCTAATTAGATTTGGCAATTTTTGTTGGTAACCACTTAAAATTCTGAGGTCTTTAGAGCTTCCTAGGCCAGGAACATCAATAAACTGGTCTCATTGTTTTTAGGCTTGAGTGTGGTACTCCTTGTGGAATGTGTAACATCAAATTGCATAAGTGTGACATTCGTTTCTTGATACTTTACGCGTTCGTTTGATAAGTGCATGGGGAAAGGTGGTTCTTTTTGTTCAAATAAGCCTCACATAGCCAAAAAGACTTGATTTTATACCCTTATTATTGAGTTCTTTATATTTAGCCATTTTGAACATTTGTAGCCTGTTTCATAACCTATCTAATAGCTACATTCCTAGAATTTGCCTACCTTATCGGGACAGTCGCAGTTGCATGTTTTTCTTATCTACTTGTCTACTATGGTTGGGTCGGGATTTCAAAAAGAATATCAATTGGGTGTAGCAAGTATGTTGGCAATTGTGTCATTTATTCCCTTTGTTGAGAAAAGTTGTGAAGCAAAAGAAAAAAAAAGAAAAGAAAAAAAAAATGATGAAAAGAAAATCATGAAAAAGAAGAAAAAGAGAAAAAGAAAAACAAAAGAAAGAAAAAATTGTTGCTTCATTGAATTATTCAAGGGAAAATGAAAGGGAATTTACTAGAGTCTAATCCATTTTTCAGGGAGCAATATCGATATCTCTCTTGTATTGTCAAAGTTTAAGATGATTTCTCTAGTCGGTGTTGGTTTGTGCTAGTCTTGTAGATTTGTTTTGGTAAGTGTCGCTGCGACTACCGGTCTTAGCCCCACATTCCCATACGTGCCTTGGCACAATCCATTTCTATACCTTCACCCATTAGCCTCCCTTGTTGTCTTGATTCATGTGCTTTTTAGCGAATGCGTATTACTTGGGGAAATTACTATCACATTAGAATGCATGCATGTTTCATATGTTGAGTGAGTGTTTCTATTTCTTTCTATCTTCATAAAACTCACCCTTACATAAACTTATGAGTGCATGAGTGAATCCGCGAGAATCCGACAAATTGAGCCTTGCAAGATTGAAAGGTATTTGGTTTTTGTCTATACTACGGTATCATGTAAAATCTTGGAATATGAGCTGCGTTTTCTACTTTCCCATGCCTTTGAATTTGTTTTATTGGTACAACTTATTCATTACTTTGTTATAGATTTGGATAGCTTGGGATTTGTATGTGCATTAACATTAGCTTTGAGTTTTCATTCACCATTTGTATGTTTGTCTTTGTATGTGTCAGGTACTTTGCTTAGGGACAAGCAAGGGATTGGTTTGGGGGAGTTTGATGATCATTATTTATATACATATTTTATGCTTCCCCTAGTCACAAATAACTCGATTTACCGTCTTTCCTTGCTTATTCTATGCTATTTTAGCTAGAATATCGATTATGTCGCTTTTGTTATGTTCTAATGCAGATTGGATGCATTTGGAGCTTTTTGAGTTGATATGGAGCATGGCGGAGTCGGATCGTAGAAGGTTAGGCACGGGAATCGAGAACGGTGGAAAAGATATGAAGAAAAACAAAGAAACAAGCCATTTTGAAGGCTGCTCTATCGAGCATTGTGCCTTGCTCGATCGAGTCGGGCTGAAGGTTTCTCGATCTAGCAACATACCCTTGTTCGATCAAGCAACCCAATATTTCGACGACTTTTTTATATTTTCCTAAACTTTAACCTAATTAATTAGATTTTTGTATTATAAAAGGAAAGCTCGTCTTTCATGCTTTCTTATGCTTTTCAATGCTTTAAGGCTTTAATTCAGAAACCCTAATTAGTTTACTTTTCCTCCGGATTTGATTCATCAAAGACGATTGTCTTTAGTTCAACTTGTATTCGGTATTCTTCAATCTTTCTTTGTTATTCAATTTAATTGTCTTCTTGTTCTTTAATTATTCTTTGTTCATCCTTTCATAATTGTTAATCATGTTTACTTTAATTATTATTGTTGTTGTTTATATCGTTATGAGTAGCTAAATTCCTTTCTAGGGTTGAAAGAGGATCTAGGATTGTTAGAAGGGGTAGATTAATTAATTGAATTGCAATTGCATGGTTATCGTTTGATTATCGTTTTAATTCTAGTTGTTTGATTACTGGCCAGGATTAATTAACTAGTCTCGCGAATTAGGATTAACACCGACCGGGTTAAGACTAAGATAGGCTACGATAATTGAATAGAACTCGTTTAATGATAGCGATCGCATGTTAAATTGTAGATCTAAATGGCATAATTGAATTGACCGATCTTGTGACCTTAGATAACTTTATTGCATGATAGTTGATTTTATCCCTATCCCTGAACAATAATCCTAGTGAACCTGAGACCCTAGACTTTTAATCTCATTGTTTTCAACCTTATTAATTTGTTATTGCTTATAGTTAGTTATTGCTTATTATTAGTTGTTATTATTATTGTTATTAGTTGTTATTGTTTACTTTAGTTGTTGTTATTAATTGCTATTAGTTTAGAAACCACAATCAAAACCCAGAAATTGTTACTTAAGAGACAAACATAGTTTAACAGATTAGAATACTACCGCCTCCCTGTGGATTCGATACCTTGCTTACCGCTGACTATTAGTTAGTAGTGAATTAGGTTTACTTTGATTAAGGAGACGCGACTTTACCCTTATCAACACTACTCACTCATATTAATAGAGGAAGACATTAAGGATAAAGACTTTGATATAAAATAAACAAGAGAAGACATATTCAACATGAAAACTAGGTAAATAAACAAGAACAAGTAATTAAAAGACAAGTAATGAAATAGAGATGAGAAATTATACCAAACTTGTAAGAAAGATTGAAACTTGGAATAATAATCAAATGAGAGTCTCCTATTGTCTTCAAATTACAACCCAAATCTTCACTAGTAACTAAGAGAAATACTAGATCTAACAATAACTAACTAGGAAATTGAGTAATTATCACTAATTAAGAGAGATTAAAGTACTAATTAGGGAAATATTCCTTATTAATTACTAGGGTTCTTGTGTCTAGGGTTGTGTGTCCAAAATGTATTAGGAGAGGGGTATTTATAGGTTGGTGGGAATAGGGGGTCAAAAGAAGAAGAAAAGCGAAATGCGGACTGGGGGGGTCCCAGCCGGCCGGCCGGTTGCCGGTAGCCTGGACCGGCTGGCGGTTGGTGCTCTTCCTTCCTCTTCCTCACTTCATGCTACTTTCCCAACCGGTCCGGCCGGCCGCCGGTGGGCTTGGCCGGCTGGGCTCCCTGATAAATATTTTCTTTTTTCGCTCGTTCTTGGGGGTAGGTGGCCACGACCGGTGGGCCGGCTACCGGTGGCACCACCGGCTGGCGCCCCTTCTTCCTTCCTCTTTCTTCTTTTATTCTTGCGTGTTTGTTTTGTGACTGTTTCTCGGTTCTCATCCCGTCTCGTCCTTGTCTTGGCATATTTCCTATAAATTGAGACGAAATTAAATAGTATGAGAGTACACAGGATGAGGGCCAAAATACGATAAAACCGACGCTAAACTAAACTAAATACGCCGAAACATAAGAGAATAAAGAGGGGAAACGGTCTAAATTAATCGGTATATCACTATGCCAATGGCGATTGTAGGATTTATTGACAGTGGGTGAAAGTTTATATGCGCCGAAAACTTGAAATACAAAAAGAGTGTTACAAAGGTGGGCGTCTTTTCAATATTGTAGTCAAAACTACCATATTTCCAAATTATTAGCCTCTTTTAGGAGAAAAAAACATTGTATTAGTTTAAACAAAACTAAACTCCTTATATATCATTTATGTTTCTTTTCTTGTACCACTATTAAAACTAAGGAGGAATAAGGTGATGATCTCTAAATGTTACTCCCTTCGTCCCAATCATTTGTTTGCCTTTGATTAAAATATCCTCACAAAGAATATAAAAGGCCAACAAATGAATGGGACGGAGGGAGTATTAACTCCCACATTTTAATATGAAAATGATTATTTAAATTCACTTAGCCATAAAATATACAAACCAAATAAGAATACATCTAACTTAATTTAACTTCTAATAGTTTGAAATAAGTAGGCTTTTAAATTAGAATGATACTCCCTCCGTCCCGGTCAATTGTTATCCTATTTCTTTTTAGGCTGTCTCAATCAACTGCCTACCCCAAAAGTTGACTTCTTTTGCCGGAAAAACATTTTGGATAGTATTGCAAAAAATATATTTAAAACTTGTGAGTTTGCAAAAAAAATAAAAAAAAAGTAGAAAGTAAAACGAGTTTTTCACAAATTGATCAACTTAAAAGGTAGTGTTTGACTGTTTGCAATCCCCTATATATTAAAACACAAACATTTAAAGCCTCCATATTAAGCCACCTCATCACAACAAAGTAGTGGACCCATCTTCTTTACCTATGTTACTTTATTTTTTTTCATGTGTATCATTTTTTTTTCACTATTTATTTTGACCCAAATAAACTCAAACTCGAAAAACCGATTGAAAATATTTGCAGAATTTTTTATAAAACGAAAACAAAAAACTATGCGCCGTTGACATTTTTCTTACTTTTCCAACTTTAGCCTTAACTTTTAAATTTGATTCCATCCGCCTCAGTCATTTTTTTAAACTTTATCTTAGACAATATTGTAATAAAATATACACAAATAATTGAGACTGCGGGAATACTTTCAATCTAAATTTTTTTAGTATTTTAAATGAAAATCACAATAGGTTACCAAAAAAGTAAATTGAAGAGATTATAAATTAAACAAAAAAATAAATTCAACAAATATACTTCCTCCATTCAACTCCACTCTACCAAATTTTTTTTTCACGTTTGCCGAGACGTGTTTTACGCGGTAAATATCGTTAGCTACGTGTTTGCAAAAATTATAAAAGTTGGATATTAATAATGTACTCGTAAAGACGAATCAAACAAGATCACACATGAATAAATTTTCACTTATATATTGAGAGAAAATTGCAATTAGATGTCGACTCATGAATAGTGTGCAAAAATGAAAGTGGTAGAGTGGAGTTGAATGGAGGAAGTAAATTATAACGAATAACGACAATGATTTGAAAAATTAATTTATCAACGATGATAATTCAAACTTCTATATTAAAATTTACTATAAGAAAACACTAAAATTTGGACCAGGCATAAAAACCCGTCTAATACCAGACTTGGACGTGAATATTCATGCCTGAACTTTGACCAAGAATTATTCTTATTGTATGTAAAATATATTGGCTAATTTCTTAAATTTCACCCAATTAGATTATGTATGTTTTGTTAATAATATATTTACTATTTTTCATAAAAACACCCCGTGTAGTTTTGCACGGGGATAAAACTAGTTAATATTAAACAAAACACAAATTCTTATTTAAGACGGATACATCCGTCTTAAGCTTAAGACGGATACCATATTCTCTCACAAAATACCCATCAAGGGTGAGAGGAGAAGCACATGGGGGGTGCCCACATTGTCCCCTCTACCCATTTCCTCTCACAAAATACCCGTTGCAAGATCCGACCCGTCTTAAGCAAGACCTACTGTAAACAAAAATATTAAAAAGTTGATTGGAATTATACCCGTGTACGTCCCTGATATATAGTAGATTATTCACTCTAAGTCTGAGTCTCAAACTGCTCAGCGAGACTCTCACGCTGCTCTAATCAAGCAGTATCCTACAACACAAATTCTCATTTAAGACGGGGTATCCGTCTTAAGCTTAAGACGGATATCATATTCTCTCACAAAATACCCATCAAGGGTGAGTGGAGAAGCACATGGGGGGTGCCTACCTTGTCCCCTCTACCCATTTCCTCTCACAAAATACCCGTCGCAAGATCAATCCTACAAATAATTTCACTCAAAACAAATGAATTTGAAAATTCTTCATTACAAATTAAATATTAAGCTGACAATAGAACACACGAGAAGTTTCAGAATTAGAATAGAATGATGTCGAGCCTACGTAAGCGAACAAAAAACACTAAGGATTTGTTTGGTTGCCCTTTCAATTCATGGGATTGTGAAAATCCCATGAATTACAATATTGTGTAATTGTTTGGTTGCCAAAATCATGGGAAGTGGGAATTCCTGTGGGAATTAAGTTCCTCCATTATGTAGGAAGTCACTTACCTAGCCCCCCCTAGGTAAGTGGTAATTCCCACATCAATTCCCACATGAACTTATTTCCCATATGTAAACCAAACAACTTTTAGATAATTCACATGAATTTCTATTTCATGTGATATTGAAGTTCATGTGAATTTATATTCCTCCATGGCAACCAAACGACCCCTAAGAGCATTTCCATTTTAAGTAAGAATATTGATCTATACCGTATTATACATAACTTAATGACTTTAATAAACAAAGTTTACTATCACTTTTTTCCACATCATTCTATGTATCCTACTTTATTAAAGTAACAACCCCAAATCTTCAGTGTCAAACTCACCATAAAATTAGGAAGTTGGAAAGTCAATATATTTTGGCGAATTATTTACTGGGAAACTTGCATTGCATCGAATACCACTCAATAAAGGCAAATTACATTCAAAATTTTAGCGTTCAACTTCGTAACAACTTATAAACTATTTACATGAGTTTATAATTTAGAAGAATTACATGATTAGATAAAAACTATAATTTACAGTCTCTATTTTGAACTTGATAATTAGAAAAATCAAATGTGAAAAAATAAATTGTTGAGACGTTTTTTCCTGACTATTATATTGTGCACATGCAAAACATATATATATATATATATATGAATAATAAAGAATATACAGTAATTGCTAATAGGCTACAAATATAAACCTTACCAACAAATTTGAGCCCATGAAAAATATATTTGATATAATTACATAATCTATTTATAAATTATTTACAAACGACGCTATGTTTATGGAAAGATAGATAGAAAGATGGTACTGATATGCAAAAAGGCTTATTTTTGATTTATGGAAAAAAAAAATATTTTGGGAACTAACAACCTTTTTTATGATGGATAAGAGAGTTAATAGATGATGCTAATTGGTAGGGTTGGTTTTCGAGTGTTTAAATGAAGACCACTAAGTTTTGCTTATGACGGGCACATATACTATCAGTTTTAATTAAGACATGTAAAATATTACCATACAGTGGTTATAGAAAAATAAGTTATAATATTTTCTAGACCACAGGTGAGGTGATTTGTATGTTTTTTAAAACGTCTTAAACATACGATAAATAATGTCGGTCTTAAATGAGAAGTTGGGTTATATACTTATATGGTTTGTTTAGGAGTGATTTTACGGGCCAATAGCGGTAATGTAAATGGACTTAGGCTCTATTCTTTTGGACTGAATTTGTCTAACCTGAACTGAACTGAACTTAATAGAGCTGAACTGAACTGAACTGAACTGAACTGAACTTAATGGAGCTGAACTGAACTGAACCGAACTTAAGGGAGCTTAACTGAACTGAACTGAACTGAATTGGAATAATAAAAAGATAACAATATTATTATTATTATTATTATTATAATTATTATTATTTTTTTTTTTTTTTTTTATTATTATTATATGCGCGCAGCTTTCATTAAAATAAAATGAAAAGTTTACATGAAGTTGGTGGGGAGCCGAGAGACAATCTGGGCCCCCACCCCCTTAGCAATAGCAAAACTAAGCCTAGCAAAAATATAAGCGGCCACCCGAGCCCCAGCATCCTGAGATACCGAGAATTTATGGATCCGCTTGAGCAAGTCAACAGCATCCGAGCCCAGCTCCCCAAGCGAAGAGAAAGAGAAGGGTAGGAAACCATATCCAGCAGCCGCGCATAAATCCCTATACTTAGCACATTTGCGCTGAGCAGCATCGGCAACAACCCGTCCCGACACAAAATTGGACATCCCAGTCTGAGTCAAAGGGGAAGACCCTGTCAAATCAACACACACATCACGCCCTCTGTCCCAGGAATAAAGAAGCAAATCCGCAGGACGAAGAGATCTGTCGTGCCCGTCAACCAAACCGATATCAACCTCCTTACCCGCAGAAACACCAGACCTATAACAGATGTCACCTTGTTATTATTATTATTATTATTATTATTATTATTATTTTTTTTTTTTTTTTTTTAATAATAAGATGCGCGCAGCTTTCATTAAAATAAAATGCAAGTTTACAAGAAGTTGGTGGGGGCCGAGAGACAATCTGGGCCCCCACCCCCTTAGCAATAGAAAAACTAAGTCTAGTGAAGATATAAGCGGCCACCCGAGCCCCTGCATCCTGAGATACCGAGAATTTCTGGATCCGCTTGAGCAAGTCAATAGCGTCCGAACCCAACTCCCCAAGTGATGAAAAAGAGAAGGGTAAGAAACCATATCCAGCAGCCGCGCACAAATCCATATACTTAGCATACTTGCGCTGAGCAGCATCAGCGACAACCCGTCCCGGCACAAAATCGGTCAGCCCAGTCTGCGTCAAGGGGGAAGACCCTGTCAAATCTACACACACATCACGCCCTCTGTCCCAGGAATAAAGAAGCAAATCCGCAGGACGAAGAGATCCGCCGTGTCCATCACCTAGACCGATATCCACCTCCCTGCCCGAAGAAATACCAGACCTATAGCAAATGTCGAATAAGGTGTCACGAACAAGGTTATGCCGATGCTTGACTCCCATAGTGCCAGTACACGAGACAGCGTGGTCCCCGTAAACATCACCAGCAAAAACCCTAGAGCAAGCATGACAAGGCCTAGATACCCCGAATAAAGGAACACCCAGACGATATCCCAGCACACTACGGTAAGTCCTCCCGTTCATAGTCTGACCCAACCCAGAAATAGGAACCGCACGCAACCAATCAGAGGAGTGGCCACCAAGCTGGGACTTCCACAATGCAAGCTGACGCGGTGTCAAAGCGTAAACAGATTCTGCAGTAGCAGCAATCCTCGCAAAATATATATCTGCCAATTTTTTCATAAGTTTAGGGGCAGCGATTTCACTAGGATCACGTAATAAAGTAGAACCTGTAGTCTCCGAAAACACCTGCAAGGCATCATCAAAAGTAGGACCAGCATCCACAATACCAGAAGGCCGTAGTAGCTTAGCCTGTAAATCGGCAGACTGCAAACGGGACGCCAAAAAAGCATAGTACAAAACATCCCCGGCAGCATAGACACCGAGCCCACCAAGATGAAAAGGGAAAGTGGCAAGGCGCCACTGCCAATCCCCAAAACCTGGCCCAGACGCGGTGACAATGCGTTCCAAGCTAGAACGAAGTGCTGCATCAAAACGGAGATGGACAGACCCAAAGACTCTCGGCGAACATGTACGGAGGGTAAAGTAGAGCTTAGAAATACCAGTACAAGCTCGAAGCAGAAGCAGCTCACATTGCGGGTCCTCAATCTTAGCAACCAAATCCATAAGCTCGATGGTCTTAGTCACTCTCTTCGCTACAAGCTCACTGCCAAAACTAGAGCAAGTACTGACAGGCCCACCTAAAACAGAGACACCACGCAAAGGCCGGGCAATAGAAGGAGGGAAAACACCAGGAAGGCGACTCCGGGGATCCTCAGTAGGCCAAAAAACCTCAGTCTTAGCGACATTAAGATGGAGACCAAACTGAGGACCATCTGCCATAATCAAATCCAACACCTTCCCCACCTCCAAAGTATCCCCAACAATGGTGCCATCATCCAAGTACCAAGCCTGCAAACTCAAATCAAAAGAGTCCCGTATCTTGCACACCAAGGGATGCAAAACCAAAGCGAAAAGCAAGGGGCCCAAAGGATCACCCTGCTGGACTCCCTGACAAGACCACAAACAATGTTTCCCATAAAAAAGACGGGCAGGACGAGAGTAACAGAACTCCACCCAACGGGAAAGAATCGGGCAACGACGGCGAACTTCCAGAAGCATGGTAACACGATCAACAAGGTTGAAAGCATTTTGGAAATCAACCAGCAACATAAAAAGCCCCACATCCCCACCACGAGCCTCAATGAACCGATTCAAGGCATGCAAGACAGCCTCTCCTCCACCGGACACCCCAACCCCAAACTAAAGACCATCAAAATTAGAACACAAAGAGGGACCAACCAAACAAGCACCTACCTTAGAAACAAGACGTCTCCATACGGTGCCAACAACAATAGGACGAACACCACCACCAGGTTTAACAAGCGGCGTGAGCGGAGCGCTGGCAATGTACTCACCAAGCGCTAGTGGACATCTGCCCTCAAGAAAAAGATTGACCACCCTAGTAATAGAAGCAATCAGATCATCAGAGATAGCCACAGCAGCGCCAATCAAACAGTCCATAAGGTGTTGGGCACGAAACCCATCCTTCCCACAAGAAGTGCCACGCGGGAAACTACGAATCATATCCAAAACCACAGCCGAAGAGGCAACAAGAGAAGGATGATCCACAAGCAAAGAAGGCAAGGAAGGAGATGGGGCGACCGGGTGCTTCTCTCGCAAAGCCCCAAGAGTGGCATCAGAATAGGGGGCAACGCCAGAGGAAGAAAGCACCTTAACAGCAGCAGTATAGTGGCCATCACAAAACTTCCGCCGACATTGGCGGAGGTTAAGCGCACTCAAATCCTGATCCTCCTCCACACGAAACGAGGGAGGTACCTCATCCAAACACTCCCGCAAAAGCTGCAAACCACCTCCAGGCACCCCCCAAGTGAGAATAGCCCTGGTAATACTCTCCTTCTGACGCTGTCGCCTAATAGCAGTCCTACACTCAAGATTACTCCTAGGAGCGAAGGTCTTAAGCAGACAAAGGGGCAACACAAGCAAACGAATCCAACAGGAGAGGTAACCAGGAGAGTCAGCCACATCATCCAGGACCCCCTTTAAAACCCGAGCAAACTCAAGACGACACTTAGGAGGAATAGATTTCACGGTGCGAAGGCCCAAAGAAAATAAACGATCAAGTGAAGACACGGACCACTGAACAGGCTCAACCCCATCATCAGACGAAAGAACCGAGTGAGACGGCGATGAAGGTCTAGGGATACCGTGAATAAAAAAGCTAACGATGCCATCACCACAATCCGGAGGCGCAACAAAATCACCCCGACCATGCCGACACCTAGAGCGAAAGGTATGGGTTTTAAAGCACTCCCCACACAACCAAAGCCCCATTCGCTTCAAGGTAATCTCGGCATTAGAGAAAACCGTCAAACTATCAGAAAGAGTTTGACGGGTCAGACCCATAGCACCATCAATATAATGCAGATCCTGAAAATGCTTTTGCCAGGCGGCCTTAGTAAGGCCCTTATCACGACCATCCGGACATTCATGAATACACGAGAAAGGACAATGGAACCGGACTAAAGCAGGCGTGTCGAAAGAGGATCCAATAAAGCAAAGCAAAACAAAGACCAATCACACGCCTATATGAAAATGCATGGAAAGCACAAAAGAAAGAAAAAAAACCCTAATCTACAAACACAACAAACGTCACCACGGCTGATCAGCCGCAAACACCATAGGCTAATCAACAGGTGGCCGACACACACAAGCAAGGACGACACACCTGGAGACAGGTCGAAATCAGGTGGTGGGACGAAACACCTGCACGAAAAGCCACCACGGTACCGAACCCGAAACCGAAAACCCGTAAACAACCAAAGGAGACTAACTGTCGGTGACTATCGACTGAAGACGGCCCAAAAGGCGACGCACAGTCTCCAGACGACCCCCAGACGACCCCCAGGCGACCCACACCACCGGCCCTACAGCTTCCAGCCACCTGCCACGAAACCAAATGTGACGGCAGACACACCAATCCGCAACGCACCCTCACCTAACCCACGAACCACCACAGACCCCACCACAACCTAGAGGTCGGGATTGCCAGGTGGATCAGGTGGTCGGAATGGCAGTACTAGCCGCAGCAGCAAGCCAAGCCCTAATCGCCGTTTCCCTTTCCTCACTCTACCACCACAGACCCCACCACAACCTAGAGGTCGGGATTGCCAGGTGGATCAGGTGGTCGGAATGGCAGTACTAGCCGCAGCAGCAAGCCAAGCCCTAATTATTATCACGGAAATAATAATTATAATAATAATAATAATAATTATTATTATTATTATTATTATTTTTTATTATTATTATTATGATGCGCGGAACTTTCATTAAAATAAAATATAAAGTTTACAAGAAGTTTGTGGGGAGCCGAGAGACAATCTGGGCCCCCACCCCCTTAGCTATAGCAAAACTAAGCCTAGAAAAGATATAAGCGGCCACCCGAGCCCCGGCATCCTGAGATACCGAGAATTTCTGGATCCGCTTGAGCAAGTCAACAGCATCCGAGCCCAGCTCTCCAAGCGAAGAGAAAGAGAAGGGTAGGAAACCATAGCCAGCAGCCGCGCATAAATATCCATACTTAGCACATTTGCGCTGAGCAGCATCAGCGACAACCCGTCCCGGCACAAAATCGGACATCCCAGTCTGAATCAAGGGGGAAGACCCTGTCAAATCAACACACACATCACGCCCTCTGTCCCAGGAATAAAGTAGCAAATCCGCAGGACGAAGAGACCCGCCATGCCCGTCAACCAAACCGATATCAACCTCCTTGCCCGTAGAAATACCAGCCCTATAGCATATGTCAAATAAGGTGTCACGAACGAGGTTATGCCGATGCTAAACCCCCACAGTACCAGTACAAGAAACAACGTGGTCCCCAAAAATATCATCAGCAAAAACCCGAGAGCAGGCAGGACAAGGCCTAGATACCCCGAATAACGGAATACCCAGTCGATACCCAAGCACACTACGGTAAGTCCTACCGTTCATAGTCTGACCAAACCCAGAGATAGGGACCGCACGCAACCAATCAGAGGAGTGGGCACCCTGCTGAGACTTCCATAACGCAATCCGGCGCGGTGTCAAAGAGAAAACAGATTCCGCAGTAGCAGCAATCCTCGCAAAATATATATCTGCCAGTTTCTTCATAAGTTTAGGGGCAGCGATTTCACTAGGATCACGTAAAAATGCAGAACCTGTAGTCTCAGAGAACACCCGCAAGGCATCATCGTAAGTAGGGCCAGCATCCACAATACCAGAAGGCCGTAGAAGCTTAGCCTGCAAATCAGCAGACTGCAAACGGGACGCCAAAAAAGCATAGTGCAAAACATCTTCGGCAGCATAAACACCGAGCCCACCAAGATGAAAAAGGAAAGTGGCAAGGCGCCACTGCCAATCCCCAAAACCAGGCCCAGACGCTGTGACAATACGTTCCAAGCTAGAACGAAGTGCTGCATCAAAACGAAGATGGACAGACCCAAAGATCCCCGGGGAACAAGTACGGAGGGTAAAGTAGAGCTTAGAAATACCAGTACAAGCTCGAAGCAGGAGCAGCTCACATTGCGGGTCCTCAATCCTAGCAACCAAATTCATAAGCTCGATGGTCTTAGTCACTCTCTTCGCCACAAGCTCACTGCCAAAACTAGGGCAAGTACTGACAGGCCCACCCAACACAGAGACACCACGCAAAGGCCGAGCAATAGAAGGAGGAAAAACACCAGGAAGTCGACTCCGGGGATCCTCAGTAGGCCAAAAAACCTCAGTCTTAGCGACATTAAGATGGAGACCAAACTGAGGACCCTCCGCCATAATCAAATCCAACACCTTCCCCACCTCCAAAGTATCCCCAACAATGGTGCCATCATCCAAGTACCAAGCCTGTAAACTCAAGTCAACAGAGTCCCGTATCTTGCACACCAAGGGATGCAAAACCAAAGCGAAAAGCAAGGGGCCCAAGGGATCACCTTGCTGGACTCCCTGACAAGACCACAAACAATGTTCCCCATAAAAAAGGCGGGCAGGACGAGAGTAACAGAACTCCACCCAACGGGAAAGAATCGGGCAACGACGGCGAACTTCCAGAAGCATGGTTTCACGATCAACAAGGTTGAAAGCATTCTGGAAATCAACCAGCAACATAGAAAGCCCCACATCCCCACCACGAGCCTCAATGAACCGATTCAAGGCATGCAATACAGCCTCTCCTCCACCGGACACCCCAACCCCAAACTGAAGACCATCAAAATAAGAACACAAAGAAGGACCAACCAAACAAGCACCTACCTTAGAAACATGACGTCTCCAGACAGTACCAACAGCAATGGGACGAACACCACCACCAGGTTTAACAAGAGGCGTGAGCGGAGCGCTGGCAATGTACTCACCAAGAGCTAGTGGACATCTGCCCTCAAGAAAAAGATTGACCACCCTAGCAATAGAAGCGATCAGATCATTAGAGATAGCCATCGCAGCGCCACTGAAGCAGTCCATAAGGTGTTGGGCACGAAAATCGTCCCTCCCGCAAGAAGTGCCACGAGGGAAACTACGAATCATATCCAAAACCACAGCCGAAGAGGCAACAAGAGAATGATGGTCCACCGGCAAAGGAGGCAAGGAAGGAGATGAGGCGACCGGGTGCTTCTCTCGCAAAGCCTCAAGAGTGGCATCAGAGTAGAGGGCTACGCCAGAAGAAAAAAGCACTCTAACCGCAGCAGAATAGTGGCCATCACAAATCTTCTGCCGACATTGGCGGAGGTTAAGCACACTCAAATCCAGGTCCTCCTCTACATGAAAAGAAGGAGGAACCTCAGCCAAACACTCCTGCAAAAGTTGCAAACCCCCTCCAGGCACCCCCCAAGCAAGAATAGCCCTGGTAATACTCTCCTCCTGACGTTGTCGCCTAACAGCAGTTCGACACTCAAGATTACTTCTAGGAACGAAGGTCTTAAGCAGACAGAGAGGCAACACAAGCATACGAACCCAGCAGGAGAGGTCACCAGGAGATTCAACCACATCATCTAAAACCCCCTTCAAAACCCGAGCAAACCCAAGACGACACTTAGGAGGAATAGATTTCACGGTGCGAAGGCCCAAAGATAATAACCGATCAAGTGAAGATATAGACCACTGAGCAAACCCAACCCCATCATCAGATGAAAGAACCGAGGGAGACGGGGCAGAAGGTCTTGGAATACCATGAATAATAAATCTAACGATGCCATCACCACAATCCGGTGGCGCAACAAAATCACCCTGACTATGCCGACACCTAGAGCGAAAGGTATGGGTTTTAAAACACTCCCCACACAACCAAAGCCTCATCCGCTTCAAAGTAATCTCAACATTAGAGAAGACAGTCAGACTATCAGTAAGAGTTTGACGCGTCAGACTCATAGCACCACCAAGACAATGTCGGTCCTGAAAATGCTTCTGCCAAGCAGCCTTAGTAAGGCCCTTACCACGACCATCCGGACACGCTTGAAGACTCGAAAAAGGACAACGAAATCGGACTAAAATAGGCTTGGTAAGAAACAAGCAACAACAAGAGCCAACCACCAAAGCACATGCTAGGGCACGTGCATGTGCATGGCAAGAAACATCCAAAAAGAAACAAACAAAACCCTAAAAAACAAACACACCAAGCGGCCGCACGTCGTCCAAGACAACGATGGCTAACCTGCAACCACCACACAGGCTGACACAAGGCGGCTAACCGCTCCAGCCATAGCGATGCAAGCCGCGGCACCAATGGCGATGCTAACCGCGACACCGCAACCAAAACCCGAAAGCACTGTCAACAGGATTCACACAACTCTCGCACCGCACCACCACCAACAACTCCACAGCCAAAAGTCGCTAGGCGGTTGCCGGATTGGTGGTCAAAATATTATTATTATTATTATTATTATTATTATTATTATTATTATAATTATTATTATTATTATTATTATTATTATTATTATTATTATTATTATTATTATTATTATTATTATTATTATTATTATTATTATTATTATTATTATTATTATTATGATAAGATGCGCGCAGCTTTCATTAAAATAAAATGTAAAGTTTACAAGAAGTTGGTGGGGAGCCGAGAGACAATCTGGGCCCCCACCCCCCTTAGCTATAGCAAAACTAAGCCTAGTAAAGATATAAGCGGCCACCCGAGCCCCAGCATTCTGAGATACCGAGAATTTCTGGATGCGCTTGAGCAAGTCAACAGCATCCGAGCCCAGCTCTCCAAGCGAAGAGAAAGAGAAGGGTAGGAAATCATAGCCAGCAGCCGCGCATAAATCTCCATACTTAGCACATTTGCGCTGAGCAGCATCAGCGACAACCCGTCCCGTCACAAAATCGGACATCCCAGTCTGAGTCAAGGGGGAAGACCCTGTCAAATCAACACACACATCACGCCCTCTGTCCCAGGAATAAAGTAGCAAATCCGCAGGACGAAGAGACCCGCCATGCCCGTCAACCAAACCGATATCAACCTTCTTGCCCGTAGAAATACCAGCCCTATAGCATATGTCAAATAAAGTGTCACGAACGAGGTTATGCCGATGCTTAACCCCCACAGTACCAGTACAAAAAACCGCGTGGTCCCCAAACATATCATCAGCAAAAACCCGAGAGCAGGCAGGACAAGGCCTAGATACCCCAAATAACGGAATACCCAGTCGATACCCAAGCACACTACGGTAAGTCCTACCGTTCATAGTCTGACCCAACCCAAAGATAGGGACCGCACGCAACCAATCAGAGGAGTGGGTACCCTGCTGAGACTTCCATAACGCAAGCTGGCGCGGTGTCAAAGAGAAAACAGATTCCGCAGTAGCAGCAATCCTCGCAAAATATATATCTGCCAGTTTCTTCATAAGTTTAGGGGCAGCGATTTCACTAGGATCACATAAAAAGGCAGAACCTGTAGTCTCAGAGAACACCCGCAAGGCAGCATCCAACGTAGGACCAGCATCCACAATACCAGAAGGCCGTAGAAGCTTTGCCTGCAAATCAGCAGACTACAAACGGGACGCCAAAAAAGCATAGTGCAAAACATCCCCGGCAGCATAAACACCGAACCCACGAAGATGAAAAGGGAAAGTGGCAAGGCGCCACTGCCAATCCCCAAAACCAGGCCCAGACGCGGTAACAATACGTTCCAAGCTAGAATGCAGCGCTGCATCAAAACGAAGATGGACAGACCCAAAGCTCCCTAGGGAACAAGTACGGAGGGCAAAGTAGAGCTTAGAAATACCAGTACAAGCTCGAAGCAGAAGCAACTCACATTGCGGGTCCTCAATCCTAGCAACCAAATCCATAAGCTCGATGGTCTTAGTCACTCACTTCGCCACAAGCTCACTGCCAAAACTAGGGCAAGTACTGACATGCCCACCCAACACAGAGACACCACGCAAAGGCCGAGCAATAGAAGGATGGGAAACACCAGGAAGACGACTCCGAGGATCCTCAGTAGGCCAAAAAACCTCAGTCTTAGCGACATTAAGATGAAGACCAAACTGAGGACCATCTGCCAAAATCAAATCCAAAACCTTTCCCACCTCCAAAGTATCCCCAACAATGGTGTCATCATCCAAGAACCAAGCTTGCAAACTCAAATCAAAAGAATCCCGTATCTTGCACACCAAGGGATGCAAAACCAAAGCGAAAAGCAAGGGTCCCAAAGGATCACCCTGCTGGACTCCTTGCCAAGACCACAAACAATGTTCCCTATAATAAAGGCGGGCAGGGCTAGAGTAACAGAACTCCACCCAACGGGAAAGAATCGGGCAACGACGGCGAACTTCCAGAAGCATGGTTACACGATCAACAAGGTTGAAAGCATTCTGGAAATCAACCAGCAACATAGAAAACCCCACATCACCACCACGAGCCTCAATGAACCGATTCAAGGCATGCAAGACAGCCTCTCCTCCACCGGACACCCCAACCCCAAACTGAAGACCAGCAAAATAAGAACACAAAGAAGGACCAACCAAACAAGCGCCTACCTTAGAAACAAGACGTCTCCAGACGGTGCCAATAGCAATAGGACGAACACCACCACCAGGTTTAACAAGCGGCGTGAGCCGAACGCTGGCAATGTACTCACCAAGAGCTTGTGGACATCTGCCCTCAAGAAAAAGATTGACCACCCTAGTAATAGAAGCGATCAGATCATCAGAGATAGCCACAGCAGCGCCACTCAAGCAGTCCATGAGGTGTTGGGCACGAAACTCATCCCTCCCACAAGAAGTGCCACGTGGGAAACTACGAATCATATCCAAAATCACAGCCGAAGAGGCAACAAGAGAATGATGACCCACAGGCAAATGAGGCAAGGGAGGAGATGGGGCGGCCGGGTGCTTCTCTCGCAAAGCACCAAGAGTGGCATCAGAGTAGGGGGCTACGCCAGAGGAAGAAAGCACCCTAACAGCAGCAGAATAGTGGCCATCACCAATCTTCCGCCGACATTGGCGGAGGTTAAGCTCACTCAAATCCAGATCCTCTTCCACATGAAACGAAGAAGGAACCTCAGCCAAACACTCCTGCAAAAGCTGCAAACCCCCTCCAGGCACCCCCCAAGCAAGTATAGCCCTAGTAATACTCTCCTCCTGGCGCTGTCGCCTAACAGTAGTCCTACACTCAAGATTGCTCCGAGGAGCGAAGGTCTTAAGCAGACAAAGAGGCAACACAAGCATACGAACCCAGCAGGAGAGGTCACCAGGAGAGTCAGCCACACCATCCAAGACCCCCTTCAAAACCTGAGCAAACCCAAGACGACACTTAGGAGGAATAGATTATTATTATTATTATTACTATTACTATTACTATTACTATTACTATTAATCATTGATAATAATAATATTATATTAATATAATATAATAATAATAATAATAATCAAATAAGATATAAAAAAATATTATAGTAATATAATAAAAAAATATAATATTAATATGAATGATAACATTATTAATTATAGTAATAAATATATAAAATTAAGTAACTTAAAAATAAATATGATAAGTATAATATAATAATATAATAATATAAACAATAATATAAAATATAATTTATTATTTATAATTTATAATAATAATAATAATAATAATAATAATTAATATTATAATAATATAAATCATTATTAATAATATTTAATAATAATCTTATCAGATGTATAAAAAATTAAAACAATAATATAAGAATAAATATTATAATAATAAAATACTAATATAAATGATAACATTATTAATAACAATATAATATAGTAACAATAAATATATTAACAATATTAACTAAAAAATTTAAAAATAATATAAATATTAATAAAGTAAATATAATTAATAATAATATTCATAATAAATATTTTTCTAATAATATTCATAATAATGATTATATCAATAAGATATAAAATATAATATTAATAAATATTAATAATACTAATATTTCCATTAATCGTAATAATATAAGAATAAATAAATATATTAAAAATAAATATAATAATATAAAGAATAATTATAACGGTGATATAATAGTAATAAAATAATTTTTTAAAAATATAAATATAATAATAATAACAATATTAAATGAATTAATTTAATAATAACATAATGTTGAAATAAAAGTAATCTGAACTGAATTGAATTGAACTGAACTAAACTAAACTTAATGGAGCTGAACTTAACTGAACTGAACTTAATAGAGCTGAACTGAACTAAACTGAACTTAATAGAGCTGAACTGAACTGAACTGAACTTAATAGAGCTGAACTGAACTGAACTGAACTTAATGAAGCTGAACTAAACTTATAGGAATTGAAATTAAGTCCAAAAGAACAGGGCCTTAGGCCATGTTCTTTCCAGCTTAATTTTAGCTCATTTCAGTTCAGTTCAGCTCTATTCAGTTCAGTTCTGCTCATTTCAGTTCAGTTCAGCTTTGTTCAGTTCAGTTCAGTTCAGCTCAGCTCTATTCAGTTTAGTTCAGCCCAACTTCATTCAGTTCAGTTCAGCTCCACTAAATTCAGCTCAATTCAGTTATACTTATCTTAAACTTAATTTTTTTATTATTAATATTATTATTATTATTTTATTACTATTATTTTTTTGAAAGAATTCAGAGTTCTCATTAATAAAATGGGAAAAAAGAAAACTTACAAAGAAGAACCAACAAAGAAGAGAAACTAAATAAACACCCTAACACTTCACCCTAAGAACAAAGACAACATTTGAGCATGAACAGACTCATTACTCCAACCATACAGACGAACACAGACCTCATATTTAATCAAACGAAGTAACAGTGAAACCTCACGATGAAACCCCTGAAAAACACGAAAATTCCTCTCCTGCCACAAATGAAAGATGACAGCAGCAAAGGAACATCTAGCCACTTTCAGCCGCCAGCCCTTACCCTTACACAAAGCAAGCTTATAGAGCTCATGCTTTAGACTCAGAACAGCTCGATAAGTACCCTGCCAGCTAAGTACTTGCTGTTGGAGTAAGTGTCCTCAACAATAGTGCGATCACATAATTAAATCTCAATAATAAGAATACAAAGGGATGATGAATATTATAGTCAACTGGTCAACATAAATCGGTAACGATTGGCTCAATTGAGTTTGACGTTACTGTCGTTTGACGGTGGTGATCAGTTGATCCCTTGAGGTCACACCTAAAGGAAAATCCCCTAATCATGTACATTAATTAATTGTATAGTGGTACAGATTAATTAATCCCTTAAAATGAACCAAGTTTAAATTGTGAGTGAGAAATATATCTTATTGTAATATGATTAAATAAGATTCATTTTGGTAATTTAATTGTTATATTACTAAGAATGCATTATGTTTATGAAACATTTGAGATAAGTTAATTTGGTTAATTATAATTACAAATTGTTGTAGATTATTTTAACCAAATATGAGAGGACCCATTTGATTTACATGTAATTATAAAATGTGACTTAAAATGTTAAGTCTAATTTATTTGTTATGAAATTGCATTTAAATTGGTTAAATGCACATTTATAAGCAAAATTACATGTTACATGTCACATGTCACACTTGTGACAAATGACAAATTGCAAAAATAAAATGGACACCCATTTTATATGGGTGCACCGGTTTTGTGGTGATGGTGGGTAGGGTTTTAGTTTGTAATTTTATTCTAATTAAGAATTAGAACAAATGATTACTACAATGACCCATACACTCAACCTAACATTGTTAAGAACAATGTGAAAATGACAACACCCCACCCATGTGGGTGTGTGTGTGTGACCGGTTTTGAGCAAGCCAAATAGGGCTTGTTTTTCCTCTTATTTATACTACACCATCTCATATAATTCATTTGATGAAAAATCACTTCTTCTCTCTAACATCTCACTAAACTTAAGAAGTTTACATAATACTTAGAGTTCATATTCTCTAATAATATACTAGTGTAGTATTAAGAGTTAGTAGATCATTTTAAAGGGTTACTACATTTAATACTAGTGTAGTATTATTTTGTAGAGATTAAGGGTAGTCTTGGGTGCAACTAATTGGAGAGTTTCTAATTTGAAACTTGGAATTCATCCTCATCTTACTAGCTCAAGATCAATATTTGAAAGGAGTTCAAATGTTGTGCCCATTTCCATATAATCAATGTAAGAAATGGTTCTTTCCTTTATATTTTGTTATGCATGCATAAGATTTATTTAGTTTAAGAGTAAACTAAATGTATTATGATATTAGAAGTGTCTAATATCGAGTTTAAGAAACATACAAGTGGTATCAGAGCCAAGGTTGTTGCATGCATAATCGATTTATAGTTTTTTCGAGTTATGGTAACTTAATGAAAACTAGTAATTTGTGTTTTATAAGATAAAATCACAAAGTTATTTGCATGTCAATAAATTCTGGTCCTAATATGATTTTAGGTCATTTTGATGATTTATGAAAATTTATAGTGCTCAAATATGATTTTTAGTATTTTTATTACATTTTAATGAGTAAAATGCTGTTTAAAATGCTAAAAATAGTTAGACTTATATTCTGACCTTGAAATTTTTACACAATATCACACATGCATATTACTTACTGCATGCAAAATTTCGTGTGAAGTGGACATATTTCGTGTGATTTATGATTTTTATATGATAAAATGAAATAAATAAAGGTCAAATGGTTAAAAATACTTCCGCTTTGAATCTGACAATGAATTTTTAGTATGTTGTCACATGCATGTTTTCCTGTCAGACTGGAAAATTTCAGACTGATATGATTTGTCTAGCATGATTTATGGATTTTTAATGTAAAAATGGCATAAATAGTGACTAATTTAGCTAATATACTTCCGATTTGAATCTGACAATTCAATTTTAGTATGTTGTCACATGCATGTTTTCCTGTCAGACTAGAAAATTTCAGACTGATGTGATTTGTATAGCATGATTTATGGATTTTTAATGTAAAAATGACATAAATAATGACTAATTTAGCAAATACACTTCCGATTTGAATCTGATGATGAAATTTTGATATACTGTCACATGCATGTTTTCTGGTCATACTGGAAAATTTTAGACTTATGTGATTTGTCTTGCATGATTTATGAATTTTTAATGTAAAAATGGCATAAATAGTGACTAATTAAGAAAATATAGCTAAAATATTATTCATGTCAAGAGAAAATTGTTCCTGGTTGCATAAATGTCCCACATTTCAGATCTAAAGTTAAAAATTTAATATGATTAATTTTTGCATGCTTTATGTATTTTATTTGATAAAACCGATAAAGCGCAACCATTTTTCTCTAAACCGATTCGAAATTTTTAAACCATGATTTTTGACATTATGAGTGTCATGGAAATGTTCCAGAATGTACAAAAATTTAAAATTCGAATTTTGAAATTATTGTAATTTAATTTGGATTTATTTGATTAAAATATGATTTTAAAGTCTAACTATGAGCAATTATAAAACAACAAGTTGAATTATTGTTAAAATTGAGTGATGACTAATTTTTGAAGCCTAAATGAGTTGGGATAATTAACTTGGACTTAAATATGATTTAAGTATTGTTTGGTGATTTTAAAGTGTTATTATCACGCATTTCCGTAAAACCGGGTTATATTCGATATAAACCGTTAAATAGGGCGATTTGGCATTTAACATGAGCATGTTTTATACATATTATAATGCTGCATTTTTATTTATGAATGTCATATTTTCAATTTATGAATGTCATATTTTCAATTTATGAATGTCATATTTTGGTTTATGTAATTTGGAATTATGTAATTTTATCTTAGTATGGCCTTAGTTTTAATCGATATTGCCCGAAATGTAAGGGAATATTGATTCGGTTGTAATTTAATGTGATCTCGAATCACTTTTATTGTATTATTTTATTTTATAAATGTATAATGGGAAATTATTGTAATTTTATTATATATTTTGTAACTAATTGTAAAACCGGAGTTTCCCAAAGACGGTGCCATTCGGAAAGGCGTTCCGAGAGAGACGGTGACCTAGGGAGGCGTGCTTATGAAGTTCTAGGGATCAAAGGAGTTGGTTTCCGAACTTGTAATAGATTATATGATTTTCTATTCTAGGAAAGGCCATACTAGGAGTTTTATTTTTATGCTTGCATTTTTATTTAATATGTTTGCATGCATTGCCAAATCGCCATAACATGACATGCATATTTATCGAGTATTCGACCGTGTCAATTAAAATAATCGTTAATTCATCAATTTAGTTCACTTTAACATGATAGATTATAAATTGACAAGACCTCTCATAATAAATAATTGAGATCAAGCCTTACCAAATGTTAGAACCCATGAATCCCAATTTCGCAAGAAAGTAGGCTCGGCTCACCGGGGTGCTAAACTTGTTACGTTGGGTAAGTGGGAAAATAAATGTTATTATTTCGAAATTTGGATTGAGCTCAACGGAAGTATTCGCGACCGTAGCCGCATGTGTTCCGGGCTAAAGATAAATATTAATGTAATATTATCGACCGAGAGTTCTAATGTAGAATCGATTAAAGAGTTAATCCACCGAATGATGTTAATGAGGGATGAATCGGCTTACCGTGCCCAAGTTGATATGAATTTGGATCTCGGAATCATTTATAATAGTTGGGTAGAGGTCACTATTTAAATGCTAGACTTGTTTAAAATGTTTACAAGTATTTAAAATGATAAATGTTGACATTTCCTTTATGTCTTTAAAAATTGTAGTCATAATTGTTTATTCGCAATGGCAAATGCTAATTCATCCACCACCACCTATGCTTCACATTCTCACGAATGTCTCATGGCTTCGATCCTTCATGGATCGATGCAAGTTAGAAAAGAATGGCGCTAAGTTTACCAATTGGGATATGCAACTCCGCTTGGTCGTGGCGGGTGACGACAGGTTTCGTTACCTTGCCAAGGCCTCTCCCACCACACCTAATGAAAGGTCAACCGCCACGCAAGGCGAGCCTATGAGGCTAGCCACAAAGAGTCCGCCGTGATCAAAAACGTTTTGATCTTCTCATTGGAAGCCAATGTCCAAAGGAGTGCCATAAGATGAGCACGGCCTATGAGATCTATGTCTAGCTTGTGATCATGTTTTTCACAAGCTCCTAGGATCTTACAATATAAGACGGTTTCCACATTATTCGACATGAACCAAAAAGGAGGGCCAAAAGTTAGCCCTCATGTACTCAAATTGATTGAGCATGTCGAGACTCTTAAATTGCAAGGGGTGACCATTCCCGAACAACTCGTTATCGACCAAGTCTAACATTCCTTGGGGAAAATAAAAGCATATGTGAAGTTTAGGGTAAATTACAATATGCATAACATGAGAAACCTTTCTTCATGAATTGCACAAGATGCTTGTGCAAGCTGAGAGAGACATGAGACTAAATGTTAGCACCTCCAACGATATAAAATAGTAAGGGGAAGTTCAAGAAAGGTGGTAGTAAAGGGAAGATGCCCTCCACTTTCAAAGGAAAGGGTAAAGCTATTGAGAATAGCCCTCCCATGCCCATTATTGTAATGGCATAGGGCATTGGAAGAGGAATTGCACTAAATATCTAGGAGATATCAAAACTAGAAAGATGTTTCAGTTGGTAATTTATCCCTTTTTTGTTTATGTAATGATCTCAACTTTGGTATAAGATACAAGTTGTGATTCTTACCCTATTTAATTGTAATTAGGGCATCCTAGCAAGGATAAAGGCAAGGACAAGCAAGCCTAAGAAAGCTCTTCAAGGGAAGCTAAGGTAGCTACCCATGATTGAAGACCTATGGAAGCTTTGTCTCATTTTGAATTGTCAAAATTTTGGGATGTATTTTGAGATATTATTTATAGAACTTTTATAATTTCCTTGTTTGACATGGAAATTTGTTCAATTCCTTTTATTAACATTGGTTGTAATTGGATTTAGTGACTTGGTTCTCAACCCAAGTCATTCGGTTTGTTGAAACTTTTTAGTTCTAAAAACTTGTCATCATACTATACTTGCACAAATAACATAAATTGTATCGACTAAAATTGATCATATTAACATTATGATGATGGGATCATTATAATAAAAAGGTTAAGAATTCGATTCTCACTTTGAAAGATCAATTGCTAAGTCAAAATTGAGTTATTGAACTCAAAATATGGAATCTACCAAACCAATTGGCCATACCACTTATAAAGAAAGTAAATGACATGAATATGAGTTCACCTCTTTAGCTCTTATAGAACTAGTCGATGTTGAAGCTAAGATTCGATGTCTTTACAAAGAAGTCTTTAGTAGATCACTTAAGGTCATGTTGTGATACTTCTACCTCCCTTACGAGTATGAGTACAAAATTGTTTGTGGCATAAGGCTATCTTTTACGAAAATAGTTGTATTTTTCTAAAGATAGAGTGGGAGAAAATAAGCCACAACGAAAAACTAGTTAGGAACTAGTGAGAAAACCAAAAGAAAGTGTTCTTAGGTTAAACTCAAGACTAGTGAGGAGACCAAAAGAAAGCGTTCTTAGGTGAATCCTTAGACTAGTGACGAGACCAAAAGAAATTGTTCTTGATATAATAAGATTATGATCTATGAAGTGGAAGTACCTAGAAATTTTAAAATTTGATTTTCTAACATAAGAAACTTATGAAACTATATGGAATCTATGCAAAGAAAATGTTTTATTTGGAATTGTCCAATTGTAGTTGCATGGATAGACATGTAGATGTCTACAAAAGCTAAGTTAATGCTTAACTATGCTTAGATCCAAAATCATCAATGAAATACCTCATAATAGGTGTGTACAAGATACACATCAAAACCACATGTCCAAATAGAGATTTGGAATAGGATGTGTACATGACACAAGCCTATTGTATGCATGTATCTACCTAGAGGTTATGATGATCTTTTCTATTATAAGATATAAGAAGAGTTTCACTCGAATTGTCGAAAAGTCATGTATAGACATAAAATTCAGTGGGAGTTAAAGTCATGTAAAGACATGAAATTCAGTAGGAGTTAAAGTCATGTATAGACATGAAGTTAAGTGGGAGTTTAAGTCATCATGTAAAGACATGAAGTTCAGTGGGAGAAATTGTTTTCCACGTGAATGACGTATCACTCATTGTGACTAACGTATTCGTGTTACCTTTTTGAAAGGAGTGGTTGGATTTTTATGTTGGATGAAAGAGGGCAACATGTATACTGAAATCAAAATCTATTGTGGAATAGAAGATTTTAGCTTGGCATTTATAAGGTATCTTATATCGATAAGATCCTTAATCTATTCAACAAGTTAAATAGGTTGTTTATGTTGATAAAAGTGGGATCACTATGAAAGGGTCATAGTCATCCACTGGACCTAAGAGTTGTTGATCACATGATATCGATCATGTGTGCCATAACATGCACATATCTAAATGAATTGTATGCTAGGAGCATGACAAGCCCATAACAAATCAATCCAGATGAGTGTCATTGGATAGCCTACAAGAACATCCATAGAGTTCTCGAGGAGAACTAAGGATACATTCTTGTGTTTGGTAGAGAAAATTTGACAATGTGGTAAAGGTTACACAAACCCAAATTTCCAAACTTATAAAAGGATTTATCGAAATCCTAGGCGTACTTTTGTTATATAAGAAGCGAATAACTAAAAGAATGATTGAAGAGTCAATCATTATAAATTCTACAAATAGAGACGTAGTACATTATGATGAGAATAAGGTGGCTTACAAGGAGCTAATGGTAGCTCATTTCACCTAAATACCTATCAGTTATCGTGATAACAAGTGGGAGTATCTTTCAAGTTAAAGAGCCCAACACTAGATAGAGATCTAGACATGTACGTAGATGAATTCATGTTATTAGGAATAACGTTGGATGGAAGGAAAAAGCAACTCACAAGGTTGGAATAAATGAATATATGGTATATTCACTACCCAAGCCTTTATTGCATTTAATAAAATCGTCATGAATTGTCATAGACGAAATAAACTTTAGATTATATGATATGAAGCAATAACATTGTGTTGATTGTTCATATATGATAATCACATTTATCGTTTGAGTTTTTAAAAAAAACTTGTTTTGTGCTTTGTTATATCCAAATGGATTGTAGAGACAATTTTGGACTCCATTAAAATGGACTGATTTAACATAGCATTGGCCCCTAGTCACTTTTATGAGGTGACATCTCGAAGTGACTAGATTGTGGTGCGATTGATGACAAGTTCAAGTGTCATAGGGTCATAGGGATGACCAATCAATCACATAGACAGACTGTAAGAGACACTCTGTCGGGAAGTGACCGCTTATAGAATTCTGGCAATTCTTGTAGCCTGGTCGTGGCAAGAGCTACTAGTATTCTTTTGAGTCAATTCTTTGACTAAAGACTGTTCACCTAAGGTGGCACAGTTTCAGAGTGACTTTGATTTATGCTCTACGACCTTCGTAACTGGGGTCAAATGGGCATCTTTTGGGTCATGATGAGCTGTGGCTAGGCAAAGGGAATAGTGCGATAGGAATTGTCCACCCCTTGTCAGGGTTGTTTTTAAATCTCAAGGCCACTCGAGGAGGAGTAAGCTGAAAATGCGTGGCCACGCTCGGAAGGTATCTATGGTAGATAATTCCGGTCAGACAGTTACTCTCCAGATCGAGGAAACCACTCTTGATATGATCAAATGCAAGTACGACCTGCAAAACACCTTGCATTGAGTGGGAGATATTGTAATAGGACAAGAGAATTGGTGACGCACACTTGTCTCGGACAAGTGGGAGATTGTTGGAGTAAGTGTCCTCAACAATAGTGCGATCACATAATTAAATCTCAATCATAAGAATACAAAGGGATGATGAATATTATAGTCAACTGGTCCCCCCAACTAAATTCTGTAACGATTGTCTCATTGAGGTTTTTGAGTTACTTGTCTTTTGAAACTGTGGTTGAGCAGTTGCAATCCCTTGAGGTCAAACCTACAGGACAATCCCCTAATCAGGTACATTAATTAATTGTATAGTGATACAGATTAATTAATCCCTTAAAATGAACCAAGTTTAAATTGTGAGTGAGAAATATATCTTATTGTAATATGATTAAATAAGATTCATTTTGGTAATTTAATTGTTATATTACTAAGAATGCATTATGTTTATGAAACATTTGAGATAAGTTAGTTTGGTTAATTATAATTACAAATTGTTGTAGATTATTTTAACCAAATATGAGAGGACCCATTTTATTTACATGTAATTATAAAATGTGACTTAAAATGTTAAGTCTAATTCATTTGTTATGAAATTGCATTTAAATTGGTTAAATGCACCTTTATAAGCAAAATTACATGTTATATGTCACATGTCACACTTGTGACAAATGACAAATTGCAAAAATAAAATGGACACCCATTTTATATGGGTGCACCGGTTTTGTGGTGATGGTGGGTAGGTTTTTAGTTTGTAATTTTATTCTAATTAAGAATTAGATCAAATGATTACTACAATGACCCATACACTCAACCTAACATTGTTAAGAACAATGTGAAAATGACAACACCCCACCCATGTGGGTGTGTGTGTGTGACCGGTTTTGAGCAAGCCAAATAGGGCTTGTTTTTCCTCTTATTTATACTACACCATCTCATATAATTCATTTGCTGAAAAATCACTTCTTCTCTCTAACATCTCACTAAACTTAAGAAGTTTACATAATACTTAGAGTTCATATTCCCTAATAATATACTAGTGTAGTATTAAGAGTTATTAGATCATTTTAAAGGGTTACTACATTTAATACTAGTGTAGTATTATTTTGTAGAGATTAAGGGTAGTCTTTGGTGCAACTAATTGGAGAGTTTCTAATTTGAAACTTGGAATTCATCCTCATCTTACTAGCTCAAGATCAATATTTGAAAGGAGTTCAAATATTGTGCCCATTTCCATATAATCAATGTAAGAAATGGTTCTTTCCTTTATATTTTGTTATGCATGCATAAGATTTATTTAGTTTAAGAGTAAACTAAATGTATAATGATATTAGAAGTGTCTAATATCGAGTTTAAGAAACGAACACTTGCTGCATAAGATCCTTGGAAAAAGAACATTGAAAGAAAATGTGATCAGAGGACTCAACCTCACAACAACAAAGCACACACCGATTAACCATAGTAATCCCACGCTTACAAATATTATCAATAGTAGCAAGGCCACGCTGAGCAGCCATAGTAGCAACAATACCATGTCTAGGGATGACAATAGGATCTAAAATGGGACTCATCCAACACAGATTATGACAGGCCCCATGAAAGATATAGTAGACATCCTGTAAAGGAAGCTTACCAGTGACAAACCAAGCCTGAAACAATTCCTGAACAGCATCTCTAGATCCCACTTTAATGATGAATTCATCCCTTATTCTTAGAATCCTCTGCCATATTGGGGAGAGACATGTACTTGAATCAAGGTCCCAACAAGAATGAGAGTTAAAGACATATTCCTTTGACCATAACAGCCAAATGGAATTACATCTATACACATACATGTAATTAATTATTATTTTAATTCCTATTATTATTATTTTTTTTTTGCAGAAAGATCATAGGACCATATATTAAAAATAAGAGAGAGAATACAAGGCCCTAAAACAATCTACAAAGGAGTCTAGAATAGACCCCTAAAGCAAAAGAAAGCGTCTAAACAGTACAAAGATACATGACACGCATGCTGACTCGATACTGGATTTTTCTAGCTAA
>JAIUZE010012159.1:0-23872 GCA_022085475.1 Heliosperma pusillum | reverse complement strand
GAGTCACACGCCCCATGTCACCTTTTTCCACTCACTTTAGATATTTTCATTCTTATGATTAAACTAATAATAATATCTAAGATATTTGTAACTTTATCGATCTGTCAACTTAAAACAGATCGCTTAAAACAGACCCGTGTTCCTACCATTTCACACGCCTATTCCCTCACCCTCTCATAGGACTAGATATTTTCTTTCTTTTCATTACAATAACATAATATCTAGATATTTGGTTTAAATTAACTTAATATATAATTATATCTAAACAATTACCATAATATAATTATAAAACCCGAGTCAATCCCGTAACAACAATTTCAAAACCCGACTCCATAATTCCTCTATATTTACACGGCTCACACTCCACTCTATTTCACTACTTATCTTTTCATTTTACAATAAATCAACTTAATACCTTTTTAATACTTTCGTTAATCGTTCTTGGTGTTCTTTATCGTTCTTCATCGTTCTTCATCGTTCTTGAGCAAAATCATCATAAAACCTTCATTTCTTATTCAAATCCGTCCTAACTTATATTTCTAGAATCTCCTCTTCGCTCTCCATCTTCAAGTACGGTTTATTTTCAATTCCGACCAAATCGTTTTCAACACTTTAATTATGGAAAATCAAGTTTTAATTCTAATAATATTTTCTTGTCATTTCTTATAGGGGAAGATTTTGAAGACGAGTTTGGTGACTCGTATATATTAGAAGAAGATTAGTAGGCGGGTTTTTCTTTACTTCTCATTTTGGTGCTACTTGATTTTGCTAGCTAAGGTAACGATTCCGATTTACTCGACGAATTAATGTCACATACCTTTAGTTTTTGTTCATATTATTGTTACTTGCGGTTTTAGTTAGTGACATGCTAAGTAGTTGTTATTATTATGTTTTATGAATTTATAGCATGTTTGGTGTTCTTGACATATTGGTATGATTTATTTATAACCATGATTTTTGTATGATTGATGGTTGAATTGGATGTTTAAAAATGGATGTTGTTAATAAAAATCATGTTAGAATTAATTTGGAGGGGTGGTTGTTTTGGGCCGTGTAAGGTGGTCACGGGTGGGGCTGGAAACCGGACCCAAACCAGGCGGTTCAGCCCAGTTCAGGCCGGTCCAGGCCGGTTCAGACCCGGTCTGGATTGGTCCATGATTGGTCCTTGGGTCTTGTGTCGATACTTGATTGTTTTGTTGTTGTTTTGACGGGTTTTAAATATGTTAAGCATGCGGGAAATATTATGAAGCGATTTTTAGTAAAGTCGATCAAAAAGCCAAAACAGCCCAAACCAGGCCCGTGGGCCCAGTCCAGGCCCGTGTTAGGTCCGGCCCAAATCAGCCCATGAGTCACCTTTTTAGTCTTGTGACGGTTTTTGAGTTTATCGTTATTTTATCGTGTTTTGTAATATTTAGCAAGTGGGAAATTTTAATAAGTAAATTATTTAATTTTGAAAGGTTTTCATAATATTATTATTTCTCACATGTTAGAAATTATAATACGAGATCGTAGTTTAAATTGATATCCTTTTAGTCAAGCGGGTTTTCGTAAGATTTAATAATTCACATGTTAGAAGTTTTAATAAAATAAAATGTAATGAATATGTTGATTTTATGTCTAAGTCTAATTGGTAAAGACTCTGTTTCTAGCCGGTTTGACCAAACGGGTTTGGTCAAAATAAGATCTAGTCAGCCCCGTTTTGACTGATGACCCGTCGCGGGACTCGGGTCGGGGATTTGTCTTCAAGTAAGGTTTTATTTAATGAATGAATGAATGAGCCTTAGTAGATATGAGGGATATGATATTTGAAAGTGATTTATATGCAATTAGTCACATGATAGGAAGTTTTTCCGTGACTGTTTAATTGTATGATATATGTCGTGTTGACTAAGTACCCATAAAGATTATGATTATATGGCGTCGTGACCATTTTAATTCTAAATGAGTACCTGGGACCATGGACATCGATAGGCCTTACTATCTTTAACGACATATGGAGTTCCACAGTGATAGGCTTTTGTGTATGATCTGGGCCTTTGTTAACAAGCCGGGCGGCCATGGCTGCCCTAATTGATCCACTTTGGAATGGAGTCCGCTTCAAGTACTAGCCAACTCTGCTTAGGGGGTCGCCTAGTAGAGATTCTCATGTACTGTTGGTCATGAGACAGGGAATGGGTTAGCTGTTGTCGCTAGGTCTGATCAGTCTAGGACTAGGATGTTTTCCTACCTTGTGGTATAGCCTCGAGTTACACAGAAGTCGACTATTGACTCGACTAAGAACTTATGCCTATTTCTAGACGTATTGGTCTTTCATGTTTGTATGATTCTATGAATCTTAGAAGGTGAGATGCAAGCCGGCTAAGGTTGATAGAGTTTGGATTACCGGATGTTAACTGATTCACATGATATGATGTTTGATTAGGGTTTGAGTGTATCATGGCCATGTTAAAGGTAACCTCTGAGCTAGCATACCAGCTTCCCTACCTCGTGTTATAGATTGTTAACGGTTTCACATGATACCTTTCATATGCTAGGTTATATGTTAGTTATTTGTTTCATAACATGAAAAGCATATCGTATATGTTAAGTTTTGTATTTTCCATATACATTTCTTTTATGTTATTCATGTTTTATTAAACTCGACATTTCGTGGCTGGGAGAACTCGGAGTTACTCCCCACTGACGGTGGCTTCCGTGTTTATATTTAATGCGGTTGGCAGGTTTGTGATGCATACTTGGGTACATTGACGAGCTAGCGAGCGAAGTATTTACCTTGGACCTATATTCGGTTCTTTAGGATTGTATATTATTATACACTCTTTTATTTCGTATTTATACGGGAAACATGTCTCCCGTTTTGGATAATTTTTATGTATAATATTATTTCCTTTTGTTATGAACCTTTTTCTTTAAGACACCTTTGTTATGACGAGTATATTTAATAGTAGGTTCCGGTTTTAAAATTTACCGATTTTCACTAAGGTGAACCTATTAGAAATGTATTCTCATCTTTTATTTATTTAAATTATCTTTTTTCTTTCCGCAAATTTGAGGGTGTCACAAAGCATGACATGGTAGATTAAGACCTAGTAAATCGCATAAAAAGCCTGCTAGACCATCTGATCTATGATTGTAATGAACACATCATTCTTACGAACTCACAATGAATTATTTGCATATCCTAAATCCAACTTCATCAATATGTTAATCTACATGTGTGAACCTACTCCCCTAGATTCTTTTCTTTATTGCATTGTTATTATTTAGTAATTAGTGACAAACATTTGCCAATCGTCCAAGGTAGAGTTCTAACCACAACTATTCACAAGTATCTCCCGTCTCCCCGAGATCGACCCCTTACTTCCCTAATTACATTAATTTGTTATTAGCCTAGTCTGGGTAAATTATCTTTGATTAGGGTACGCGACAACCCGATCAAAAACCTGAATATAACTCGAAACCCAAATTAACCCGACCCAGCCCGAACTTGAAGACCCGAGCTCTACTACACCTGTAACTGACCCGACCCGAAACAAACTAACCTGAAACCACTCTGACACCACTCGACCCGAAACTACCCGACCCAAAATCACAGGACCCTAAAGGGCCCCGATTTAAATAACCCGTAGTGACCCAAGCAAGCTAATTTGAACCCGCAATTCAAAGGTTTCTCTGTCAAAGATCAGCAGATAGTGATCCATGTTCAGAGCCGAAAATGTTTCTCCCACCCGGTGTTTAGGGTTACGAATCACAGTCACATTTAATATTATTATATTAATTTGACAGGCTATATTGAGTATACCTTAAAACATTTATGTACAATGACATAAAAAAGCTTATCTTGAAAATTATATTACGACACGTGACAATAATATGATATCTTAGAGCATCTCCAATGGTAAGCTAGTTGCTACTAGCTAGCTTACCTTTGACACATTATTTTTTTAAGCTACTACCATTTTAAGCTAGAATTCCCTTCAATGATATATGTAATTTACTAGTAGCTTAAGTTGACCCATATAATACACTCCTCTATTTTTCTATTAGTTATGTTCCTCATGTTGGTCCATTTAAGCAACTAGCTTCATGGAGCTACTAGCTCAAAAATTTTGTGGGTCCATTTGAGCAAAACTAGTCTATTTGGACAACTCCAATGGTAAAACTACTTGCAATTTTACAAAATTGCAAGCAAGTCCCTAAGCTAAAACATTGGAGATGCTCTAAATGTTGGAGTGAGTGTCTTCAACAATAGTGCGATCACTTAATTAAACATCATTAACAAGAATACAAAAGGGATGATTAACATTATTGTCGACTGATCCACATTAATCGGTAACGATTGGCTTACTAGAGTTTGACGTTACTGTCGTAAGACGGTGGTGATCAGTTGATCCCTTGAGGTCACACCGAAAGGACGATTCCCTAATCAAGTATATTAATTAATTGTATAACGATATAGATTAATTAATCCCTTAATCAGAACGAGTTTACGAGTGAGAAATATATCTTATTGTAATATGATTAAATAAAATTCAATAATATAACTGTTATATATATTAGAATGCTTAATGTTTATGAAACATTTGAGATAAGCATGATTGGTTGATCATAATTACAATTAGTTGTAGATCATATCAAGCAAATATGAGATGACCCATTTTATATATATGTGATTATAAATTATTACTTAAAAAGTTAAGTTTAATTTATTTGACATGAAATTGTATTTAAACTAGTTAAATACATATTTTTATTATAAGATAACATGTCATATGTCACATGTCACATGTGTGACAAATGACAAAATCACAAATATAATATGGAGTCCATTTTAAGTGTTAAAACCGGTTGTGCTTGTGTGTAGGGTAGTGTTTAGGCTTTAATGTTCGTTGTTCTAATCAAGATTAGGCATAATCATTACTAGCCTAAACACCTATAGCCACCCTATTGTTTTGGTAAGACAAAAAGTAATGAGCATCTCTTTGCTCACATGCTTGGCCGGTTGCTTTTATTCAAATAAGAGGATGTTTTCCTCTTATGAGCTTACTTAATCATATCTCATATTATTCATACTACATCTCACTAAAAATCACTAAACACTTAGAAACTTTAGAAGTTTCATAGAACTTGTGATTAGAACTTGAACTTGAGTTTCTAAAGTAGAAACTTCAAGTGTCTAGTACTTTTATTAAGGGGATCTTGTTTATTGTTCTAGTAAACCAATATTCAAGATATTAAGGGTAAGTCTAGGTGCAACAAAAGGAGAGTTTCTATACTTGGAGCTTTTGGAAGTTCATCATATAATCATCTAGCTCAAGAACAAGTACAAGAAGGTGTCTTGTACTTGTGCCCATATCCGAATAATACTCAATGGGAGGAACTTTTTCTTTCTCCATTTCAATTTAATTAGTTAGCATGTAACTAGATCTTGAAACTACTTAAAGAGTTAATTAGTATTTCATAAGAAATGTCTTATGAGTAGGTATATGAACCTAACACTAAAGCCAACTAAAATTAAGCCTGCCCGAATGACTTCTTAATAGCGGAAAATGTAGCCAGTTTTTGGTTAAAAAAAGACATTAAAGGGTATAGTAAGTGGATGTTTCAATGTAAGGAGGACGGTCGCATCGAAGAATACAATAATTGTACCCAAACATATGGGACTGTGCCACTATGGTATAAGTCAGAGCACAAATCAGATATCTTATCCAAAGTGCTAGTTAGGATCGAATATCTATATTAGTAATTCCTAAAGTCGAATATCCAATATCCAAACCCAATATTTCGGATATCCAATGTTCGGATATCCAAAATAAGTGGATCGGTTGTGGATATTCAACGGATATCTAATTTTGAAATTTACTTTAACATTAAGTTTGAAACACGATCATATTTCACATAAACTTCATATGGGAACTTAAATCCCAACCCATAAATTCGATCGATATTTCAATAGAGTTGATTTTAGCGGGTAACCAACGATACCTAAATTTTTGATTTTTTTTTAAATGACTACTATATTACATCACTAGATCATCGTAACTTTTAAGTTATTACAAATTCAAATTCTCATTTAAGACGGGTATTATCAGTTCTACGTTTAAGACAAACAAATACATAGCAAATCACCCTACTTGTTGCCTTAAAAATATAAAAAAATTTGTCTTTATTAACACAATGTGATATTATTTGACCCGTCATAAGCGGCTAGTATGCAACATCCGTCTTAAGAAATACCTACTACTTCTATTAAATTATATAATATGGCTTTCACGGCTAGAATAAAACTTGTATAATGTGCGTTGTAAAACAGCAAACCAATTAGATTAAAGTGGGTGAAAGATACACTTTGGAGCCTTAGCTTGAAATATAAAAGCGACAATTCGTTTAAAGCCCTACCTAATTAAGTACCTAAGTATTATGTGGTTGATATACTTATGCTAATTACTACGGAGTACTTATATATATATATATATATATATATAGAGTCAAGATCCGGTGCAAACGATCACTCGGTGCAAAAAGTGGAAACGACCTTGATTAAAGCCCATTAACAAAATTAATATAAAACCCAAACGTTTTCTCCCTGTATCATTTCCCCACACACTATTGTCTACCCTAACATCTCTCTCATCCATATCCACCACCCAAACCATAGTCGACTACTCGCCGGAGTACATCGTCACCACGCCGGAGTATAGCACAACTGCCACAGCATTCTTGGAGCACACCATCTCGATCAATTCACTTTGTCATCATCCAACATCTCTCCTCTCCAATAACCACCGCCACCAGTGCTATCATATTCCACCGCCCACAAAAAGAAGACGTCGGCACCACCATGACGTCGCCTCCAAGCCTCCCTTAAAACGCGCAAAAGACGGTCTGGCGTTCATTCATTCGCCAGAGACGCGCAAAACGACCATGATGGTGTTAACAATGCAACATCGTCTTTATATTTGCTTTCTCACTATCACTAGTGGAGCTAGCAAATTACTGTACCTGGTTTAAAAATTGATGTACCTAAGATCAATTTTGATGTACCTTATGAATACTTTTGTGTATATATGTTTAGATACATTAAAATAGTGGTTAGGTACATCAAGTATTAATGTAAATACATTGAAATTGATGGGCATAAATGAAGTAGAGGTGGTGAATGTTGTTTTAGCAGGTGAAGTGGTGGTGATGGCGGTAGCTCGTCGGTGGATTGGGGCTCTCCACGGTAGCTCATGATATCGTCGACGTCGTTAGGGTCGGTACTTTCTTGTGGTGCGAATTGGTGAGACAACATTGCGGAAGTTTAATTATTGACGATATCGCCGGAGCTCCTACGGCAGGTAAGTGGGATTTTATGAGTTGCCAGCGATGTTTGATAATTTGCGGTGGTTCAACTAGTTAAATTGGTTGTAAATAAAGTGGGATGCGAATTAAGGGAGCAACGGTGGGATCGATCTACGTCAGCGTCTTGAAAACTGCGGCGGTCTGTGCCGGAACTCAATGACGTCGATGAGTGGTGGCTGTTAGAGTTGCGTCGATGTCAGAAAGGTTCGTCGGCGTTGTTGGTGATTGGCGGCGGCAATAAAAGGTGATGGGTGGTTATATTGAAGATGAGATGAGATGGCAGTGAGTTTTGTGGAAATGAATTAATTAGGAAATAAAATAAAATGGATGGCAGTGGCAAGGATGTTTGTGCACTTATGCGTGTAATATTGACTAAGTTCATAGGTGTAGTACGTTTCCACTTTTTGCACCGAGTGGTCATTTCCACCGGATCCTAAATCTATATATATATATTCGTACATAATAAATACGGAATAATAAAAACGTGCATATAGTATAATATACTGTAGTAGTCTTCAATTTGTCCAATTTATGAACCCACATGGTCTCAACATTAAGTACGCACATGATGTTACTGCTAATCTGCTATATTTGGGTGTATGTTGGGAAGTTACGTAAATGATACTTGATCCTCTACTATCTAGCCAATAAAATAGCGTGCAAATTCCATCAACTTTCAATACTCGTATTTTTTTATTCCAATTTCAGCATTTTTAAATTATCAACATGGCAGCATTGTTTGGTTAACATTTGAAAAACCGCGAGAGTAGTAAATGAACCCCTTAAGTTTGCTCAATCGTGAAATTAAACTCCTTAAGTTTGATTTGTAGTGATTGACCCCCTTAAGTTTACTCAAAAGTGAAATCTAACCCTTTCTTTAGTTTTTAATCGAAATCTCACCAAAAATAATAATTTAAATTCATTTAAACAAATATGTTAAACACAAAATAACATTAATTGCAACTTTACTAATTTTTAGAAAAAGTTATTTTTCATTAAAATTTATTTTTTATTATAAATCATATAAAACCGACAAAGTTTTACTTTATTAAGTCTTTAATATGTATGAGTTGTATTTTAACGGATAAATTGGAAAAAATTATTGTAAGCCGTTGAACTTTCTAAAAAGTTGTAAAATTATAGAAATTATATTGTAAATGTATGATGAATTAAGTATAAAATGAATTAATTTATGACATTTATGTTGAAAAAAATATAAAAGGGTTTATTTTCACTTTTGGTTAAAGTAAAGGGGGTTAATTGCTACATTTCAAACTTATGGGGCTTAATTTCACAATTAAGCAAACTTAAGGGGGCTAATTACCACTTTCGCGTTTGAAAAACACATGAAAAATCCCATAATTCTAAAAAAAATGTGTTTGGCCTAACTTTCAAAGTGTTTTTGGACTCAAAAGTACTTTTTGGCCAAACACCACAATAATTTAAAAGCTACGGAGTAAAAAAAGTTTCTTAAAAGCAAAAAAATCTTTTTGCCCATAGATATAGTCATATAGAAGCACCAATTTGGTGCTTACAGTTTTTGAAAACTTCCTTTAAAAAATTAAGGTGTTGTTTGACCAAGCTTTACAAGTGCTTTTCTAATTGAATAAGTAGAAACTAGGTCAAACAGTGTAAACTAGAGGGGTGTAAAACAACTTTTAAAAAGTCAAATTCTAAAATAGAAACTCATTTTTAGAAATTTAGGTCAAACATACTCTTAATTGACATAAATTTTGGAAAATGTAGAAACTACAACTTTCCCGGAACTCTCAATGTCTATATAATGTGGGAAGTTGTTTAACTACCCTTAATCATTGAAAGTTCTGGTGGAATTTAATTGCTTCATGGACAACCAAATACTTTTCCCAAATTCATCAACCGCGTAGGTAAACTGTAAGTTCCTAGGAAATTTATCTTCCTTGATCAATCAAAGGACTCCTTACTGGAATATCGATCAGATGTAGGTAAACTCATTAACTACAAGGATTCGGTGGAAAAAAACCAGACAGCTAATTGACGTACTCCCTTTATATCACTTTTATTGTCATATAGTTGACTAAAACTCATATTTAAGAAAAAATAGTGAAATATCTTAAATGTCCTAGCTCGCACCAATAAACTAAAATACACGAATAAGCAAAATGAGAATGAAGAAGTTTTTAAAAGGGGTAGAATGGGTAGTTCAATATTTTTACTTACTATATTTAGAAATAGGACAATAAAAGTGGAATGGTTACATCTCCACAAGAAAGAATAGGAAACCTCATACAACGGGATCTTGTTCACCCGTTCTTCGATACGCCTCACCAAGGCTTCTTCATTCGAGATTTAGATTGGGAGAATTGGAAAAATTGGAGTAGATATATAAAACATGAGATCCATCGTGATCAAAATTGAATTTAGAGCTTGGTAACGAGTTTGGTTTAAATTAGTGGGCCACATATATTGCATAATGATAATCCCCTCCAATCCTCCCTTCCATTTCTATTATCTATGGTTTTTCAAAAACAAATTCAAACTATTATCGCATTTTTAAATTTTGTATTTCTGTTTTAACATGGTAAACTATCACTATTACCCATAATTTTTTAGCTACCCACCCGATATATATTATAGGTGTTGGAAAATTGCGTACCTTAATAGCGGAATAGGTAGCCGTTTAATTACTGAATTTTAATAATAGGTAAATCTAAGTGTCCTACTGGTTAGCACATGCCCATTTTACCTATGAGAACTGGGTTCGACTGCCACAAGCTACTCTTTTTAATTAAACTCATGTCATTTACTTACTCTGATGTCCCAATTTGTAGTAAAAATTTAGTTGTAATGAGATTTGAACCCAAGACCTTAAACTAATATTCAACTTCCTCAACCATTAAACTACTTGGATTTATTAATAAAATGAACTATTAGTATGTAATATATCTTATATCAAGATATTATTCATTAGTAACTACTCCGTACAATTTACATATACTTGAAAGTTCAAGTATTTTATAAAAAAAACCAATAAATAGCATTAATAAGGGAAAAATATTTTTTATGTAAGAAGCATATTTAGCATATTTAGTTGTATTATACGAAAAAAAATATGCAAAAAAAAGTTTTTTGTATTATTAGCAATAACAACCCTTTATATCACTCTTAGTGATTGTGGTTTAGTTGTATTATTAGCATATTTAGCAATAACAACTCTTAGTGATTGTGGTTAAGTTGTATTATTACTTCTACATTTCGTAATTGTTGTAATCTTCTTCTTTTCCTAAATATGCTTAACTTAGGGCGTAAGGTATTTATCTTCCTTATGTAAATATCATTATTATGACTAATGCAAATTCAAGTTTCCCATATTCATCCATGTATACTCTTGTATTTAAATATGTCAATCCCATATTAAAATACCTACTTCGTTGCTACTCCCTTCTATTCAACTAGTTGTTTACTTTTCATTCAAATACTTCTTGTCTTGTAAAAGAATAGAAACTATAAATCTAATTGAATTGAAGAAAGTATTTCATAAACAAAATTAACAAAATCATCCCCATTTTTCCATAAAATTTTCATTGTCTATTTTAATTGGGACGTGCTTTTTCACATACGAATTTTACTCTTTCACATACGGTTTTTACAATAATACCTTTGTCATTTTTCATTCAACCCTAATTAATTTTCTTTCCTCCCTCACCTTACCTCACCCCTCCCTCACCTTACCTCACCTCCGACCAGCAACCCCACTGCACGCCAACTGCCTACTCCACGCCGGCGACCCACCGACGGCCCACCCTAGAGCCGACCCACCTATCCTGAACTCCCCCTACCCCGCAATCCCCCCTCCCTCGCCTACTACCTCCACCGACGGCCCACTCCCCTTCCCCTCACTGACTGCCTCCATCGACGACCCACCCTAGAGCCGACCCACCCTTCCCGAACTCCCCCTCCGTCGCCTGAATGCTCCAACCACCGGCTACCACCACCACCATATTATTATTATTATTATTATTATTATTATTATTATTATTATTATTATTATTATTATTATTATTATTATTAATTACTATATTACTATTACTATTACTATTATTATTATTATTATTATTTTTTTTTTTTTTTTTTTTTTTATTTTTTTTATAAGATGCGCGCAGCTTTCATTAAAATAAAATAAAATGAAAAGTTTACATGAAGTTGGTGGGGAGCCGAGAGACAATCTGGGCCCCCACCCCCTTAGCTATAGCAAAGCTAATCCTAGTAAAGATATAAGCGGTCACCCGAGCCCCAGCATCCTGAGATACCGAGAACTTCTGGATCCGCTTGAGCAAGTCAACAGCATCCGAGCCCAGCTCCCCAAGCGAAGAGAAAGAGAAGGGTAGGAAACCATAGCCAGCAGTCGCGCATAAATCCATATACTTAGTACATTTGCGCTGAGCAGCATCAGCAACAACCCGTCCCGGCACAAAATCAGACATCCCAGTCTGAGTCAAGGGGGAAGACCCTGTCAAATCAACACACTATTATTATTATTATTATTATTATTATTATTATTATTATTATTTTACTATTACTATCATTTTTTTTTACGATTACTATCATTATTACTACAAAACTATTATTATTTTTTTTATTATTATTTTTTTATTTTTTTTTATTAATATTATTATTTTTATTAATATTATTATTATTATTATTATTATTCTTATTATTATTTTTCTATTACTATCATTTTTTTTACGATTACTATCATTATTATTATTAATGTTATTATTATTAGTACTACAAAACTATTATTATTATTATTATTATTATTATTATTATTATTATTATTATTATTTTATTTTTTTTATAAATATTATTATTATTATTATTATTATTATTATTTTAACTATTACTACTACACACAACAATACCAAAATTGAAATATTATTGTTAATTTAACTAAAAGATCGTAATTACAACTAAATACGAAAAAAAATTAACTATTAATAAAGAAAAAAGACCGTACTTGCGACTAAATACAAAAAACGATTATTATTAAAATCAAAGCTAAAAGATTGTACTTACGAGTACATACGAAAGAGAGAAAAAAATCTAAATATCTACACTATTACTATTCGTCAAATACAATAGGAGTTTCCTTGTTGTTCGATTTGGACATTAATTGTCTTTGGTAAAGAGTTAATCTGTCTTGTATTTGATCCAGATAAAGTACATTAGCAATCGGGTAAAGTGTTGGTAGTGGGGACGTACTAACAAGACGCACCTGCAAAAACCATTAATATAGTTATTTTAAAACGTATAATATAATTAAACATTCAAAATACAAGTATAACTATGTAAACTTACCCATGTAAAATGTTCTTCGCGTCGAAGGAACACCATTGACAAGATTTTTTTGGACCAATTTTTTCTACCTTTGCTGCCTTTGTTGGTAAATACGTTGAACTTGCATTGTTTGACAAACACACAAATATTTCATCATAACAATTGGCAGCAACAAGTAATAACGACTCATTGTCGAACCACTTATCCCTTAAGCATCCTCCCCCCGAATGAGAAACTCGGGTGCAAAAGGCATCAAACGCTTTTACACCCGCATACAAATCTATATAAAACTCTTTATTGGCCTTTAACTCACCTAACAAATCATGTCTAACCTTTTGCCATTCAGTATCGTCCCCATAAACATTTAAAGCAATGCACTGATACCCGCAATTTCCATCACCTATGACATCTACCCAATCGGCTACCCAAGGTACCATGATATTGCATAATTCTTCTGGCCACGGGAAAGGTGTACTATTTTTTGTAGGAATTTGTTTCTCCTCAGCACCTGAACCATTACTTTTTCCTTTTTTATGACCTCGTTTAGGAATCTCTTTCTCATTTTCTTTAGCTGCTACTTTTGTGGATCTCCCTCTTTTGGAACTTTCGGACCGAAATTCTTTTTCAATATATTCCCAATGTGAAGGTGTTCTCGACACCGAAGTTTTTTTTGGGCGCCCTCTTGTCGTTTTAACTTGAGGGTCAACAATGGTAGGAGGATGCAACATATTCTCAATGTATTCAGATACTTTCTTCATTGATTGTACACCACCTTTTATCACTTCATCAACTAGTTTGCGCAACCTATTTTCCTGTTCTATCTCCTTTTCATCAACGACTTCTTGCATACCTATCTTGATGTCTAAAGTTTTCCAAAATGGGTGAATAGAATCTAGTTCAACACAACCATCTGCACGTAGAAAACAACGATTATCATCATAATAACAAGTATCACCAAATAAATGTTTGAATAATATTAAGAAATACCTGTGTCGAGAAGCTTAATAAGCTCGCATGCACAAGGTAAACCATGTGTTGTCCTCATAACACAATTATTACATTCCGGCTTTTGAAGTGAGAGATCTAGAGTCTTGATCGCGTGGTTGCTAACATTTAAGGTCAATCTTTGATACACATTCAAAGCCACACCAACATGAGGACGAATAATTCTTGAGCGGCACAACTCTCTTAATATTTCTCGAATCTGAAGGTTTACAGAATTATTGATTGATTCAAAAACAGTGTCGAAACCACCAACGGCTGTTTTTAACAGTTTCTTAAGCGACGCATGTGCACTCTCAACTCTGCAAACAATACAATACGAGTTAAATAAATTGAGAAAAAAAAATATATGTTTTTATAAATACAATTTACTGTCTACATAGAAGCTACCTGTTCGTGGTCACATTCCCAAAATGTAGGACCTTATTAATCCATGATGACACGAATCTCTCTTTGTACAAGTCGAGCCATGTGTCTTTCAAATATTTTTTCAACCCCGGGATACGTCCATATTTTTCAAAAAGTATCTTCTCATTCTCCAAATATTCAACTTCAGTGGTTGAATTTACCAAATTTTTCCATCTCCCTTTTGCGAATGCTTCACCTCTTGAACCACTTTTTGTTGTTTTTTTCACCCAAGCCTCCACGTCTTTTTCTATATGACGTCTACATAGCAAGTGAATAGCATTTGGAAAATATTTCTCAATGACATTCATTAACGCCTTTTCTCTATCAGTCACAAATACTATGCTCTCATCTGTACCTAATACTTCTCTGACACACTTAAATGCCCAATCATAAGCAGTTTCCTTCTCATTTTGTAAGAATCCATAAAATACAGAAAAATTCTTATTTACTGGTGTAACACCAATAATTTCCAATAGTGGCATCTTATACTTGTTCGTCTTGTATGTACAATCCGCAAGAAGTACAAATGGATAATGTTTCAGTAGAATTAATGAATCTGGATGAGCAAATAAGATACCAGTTAGCTCACATGTACCTTTTTCCTTCCCGGGAATCGTTTGGTGAAAGTGTATATACCCATGATCAGCAGCTAGTTTAAGTAATTGTTCTGATGACGTGCGATCGTCTCTCACATTCTTCTTCTCTCTAGCTCGTACATTGTATACTTGTTTTTTCGTAACTTTAAAATTTTGATTAGCCAATTCAATCAATATACTAGCCACGGGAACTTGACTTGCAGTCATTCTCAAAATAATTTCTTTGACTTTAGGATTCAAAATTTCATCCTTTTCTATAATTTTGTGATTATGACACCCATTATGAACGAATAACTTCCACATGCCGTCTGGTTGTCCAACACCTTTCAATCTAAACGGACATAGACAACTTTTTGTACCGGTTAACCGTTTGTTAGATGGAGCATTTATATGTGATCGGAACTGATATGGTCTAGATCGATCACACCAAAGCCACTGCTCCCTAAAACCACGATCATCAAAATATGTATATAATCAGATGTGAATATTATGTAAAAGTCCAATTCTTCTAGTTTCAGATATCAATTCCGCACAACTTTTGAATGAATAACCAGCAAACACATGTGAAGTGTCAACCAAATCGTCGGAAAATTCTTCAAAATAATTGTCATCCTACAATTTGGAATACATAAAAAATAGATATTATAGTTAAGTCATAGAAAAAGCAAATAAATTAATCAATGAATATAAAAAACTAAAACTTGTAAATAAACAAAATAAATTAACAAAGTTAATTAATAAAAATTCAAATTAAAATAATCAATGCGTAAGAATTAAAAACTAGCGAAAAAAGTGACAACCATATCGTCAGAAAAATTTTCAATTCCGTCATCGCCCTACAATTTAAAAATAAACAAAATAAATTAATTAATATAGTTCATAAAAAAATCAAGTTAAAATAACGGAATTAATGACTATAGTAATCAATTTACAAGAATTAAAAACTACAAAAATACTAATTACTATAGTCATCTTTTTTTTAAATAAAACATATAAACATTAATTACTATGGTCATCTAATTACTAGACTACCACCCTCCCTTCCCCTTCCCCTTCCCCACCACCACCGGCTACCACCACCGGCCAGCCCATCCCTTTCTCTGGCCAAGACTACCACCGCGCGCTCCCCCTCCCCCTGCTCCGGCCATGACGACGCATCCCCCTACCCCCTCCGGCCAAGACGCGTCCCTTCCTTTTCCCCACCACCACCGGCCAACCCTCCCCTTTCTCTGGCCAAGACAACCACCGCGCGCTCCCCCTCCCCCTTCGCCCTCCCCCTGCGCCGGCCATGACGCCCCCTTCCCCCTGCTCCGGCCAAGACGCGGCCCCTTCCCCTTGCTCTGGCCAACTCGCCGACACACTAACCACCACCCATAACCCTAACCACACCTATTGATTTGTTAAAAAAAAAAAAATAGACTTGCAAAAAAAAAAATTACTTCATTAATCGGAGAATTATAATCCATTCTACAACTATTATAGATTGTATTAAATTTGATTTTAGTTTTGATGTTTATATAAGAATCAATTTGATTAAATTTAGGAAAAAAAGTGAATTTGATAAAGTTTAGGAAAAGAAGTGAATTTGATAAAGTTTAGGAAAAGAAGAAGAGATTGTGTTTTAGTAAAAGGGTAGCCTATGGAAACTTTATGAAAAAATGTATGTGAAAGAGTAAAGTTCGTATGTGAAAAAGTAATTCCGTTTTTATATGTAGCTAAGGATAAATTTTTTTGTGAATGGATTCAAAAAGGCAAATTTAATCATGTGAATGGCTCCAAAATGCTAACAAATGAATGCATGCTTATAAAGAAATGAAATCAAAACCATACTTGTGCGTATTTGATGTAGCACAAACCATAAGGAGACCTACACTCACCTAAGAGAGACCGAATATGGATGCATCGGTCTAAGGAGGCTCTACCTTACCAATTTGTAGCTTGCCAAAAGTCAAGATCAAGCTTATTAGATTCAAATTCCATCTTCCACCTACTATGTCAAGACATCCCCATGAATGCAGTTATCTCGTCAAATATTAGAGAATCATTAGCTATTAAGCTAAAACTGGGATATACAAATGGGTACAACTATGTAAACCATGACCAAAGTAGGCAAACAAAGCATGTGAAGCACAAAATTAGCACAAAAATTTCACAGTTTCATAGATTTCCTAACTAAATGCAACTACTAACTAAAATGCAAATGCAATCCCCCCCAAGCTAAACACAACATTGTCCTCAATGTGCCAATATGTAAATCACCCAAGCTAACCGTAAAAACGGTTTAAAGCACAAGACATGGAAGACAAGAGGTTAATATTTAATGGGGAGTGAGAAAAATACAACTAAAGTGCAAAACAAAAAGAACTTACTAGACTAGCTAGCCTCCCCCCAAGCTAGGATAAATATGGGGGAATCCTCCAAAGTGATGAAGGAAATGATGTTTCCTTGGATTTTAAATGAAAAAAAATGAAGAAGAAAGATAGAGTATACCGTCGGGTTTGAAATTGAGGAATGCTGAAATTCTTGTTTTCGTAAGAAGCAGAAAATTAACAGGCGACTTGGGAATTGAAACCCCGATCGGGGCCTGGGAACCCCGATCGGGGTTTACCCCCTGTAAGTTCCTGATTATTTCCGTGATTTGCAAAGCGAGTTTCCTCGAACGGGTTTCCGTGCTTGGGGATGCGTGAATTTCCTCATCAACTCTTCTTGTCTTCATTTTTCACCTAAAAATCACCAAAAATAAACATCATCAAGTCTAGTTAAGTCTAAAAAACGAGAAATTACAGAAAATAAGAAAAATAAAGAAAATAAAATGAAAGTAAATAAAAGCTTGGGTTGCCTCCAAAGAAGCGCTGGTTTTACGTCCCGCACGACGTATGAAGCTCGAGTCGGTTCAAGCTTCCATGCTAACTCCCTCTATTGATAATTCTTCTCCATCCAACTCATGCTCCAAAACATCCATCTCCTCATTCCCAATATTATCATCACCTGCAAATGATTCTAATACATAGAGTGCCTCCAAAGGGTCTTAAGCCAAAGACAGTGGAATAAAGTCATCTATGACAATGTCTAAAACATCAATAGAAAAGCAAGACTCTTCTAACATGGGACTCTTCATGGCACTATTCAAATTAAATGTGACCTTATCGTCACCCACTTCCAATTTTATTTTACCATTCTTGAAATCCATTATCGCACCCGCGGTATGTAAACAGGGTCTTCCCAAAATAATTGGAATTTGGGCATCCTGGGGCATGTCAATAACAATAAAATCAACTGGAATAAAGAATTTACCAACTTTGACGGAACATCCTCCAAAACTCCCAAAGGGCGTTTTATAGAATAATCCGCCATTTGCAATATGACACTAGTACATTTCAAGACTCCCATATTAAGCTTAGCACAAATAGAGTAAGGAATGACACTTACACTAGCACCTAAATCACATAAAGCTTTATCAATTTGATAGGTACCAATTGTGCAAGGAATGGAAAAACTATCGGGATCTTTTAACTTAGGAGGGGACTTGTTTTGCAAAAGAGCACTACACTCGGCGGTGAAGGCTATAGTTTTGAACATTATCAAAAGTCCTCTTCTTAGTTAAAATGTCTTTCATGAACTTAGTGTAAGATGGTATTTGAGTGATTAATTCGGTAAAAGGAACAGTTACCTGGAGGTTCTTCACAACTTCCATAAATTTACCGAATTGAGTGTTCATGTGATGCTTTGCCAATCTATGAGGGAAAGGGACTTTGACTTTTTCCGGCTCCTTTGTCACAACATCCTTCTTTGGAGGAGCATCCTCCACATCTTTGACTTGCTCAGCCACAATGGGATCATCCACCTTCTTTGGCATAACCTTGTCTTTCTCACCACTAGGGGAAACCTCCAACTCAACAAGCACCTCCTCATTGTCCTTGGGCATTGGTGGCTCATCATACTTTGTACCACTTCTCAAGGTGATGGCGTTGAGAGTATCATTTGGTTGCTCACCTTGAGGTGGTAACTGACCGGTCTTCTTTGAGAGCTAGAAGTGGCTAGTTGAGCCATTTGTTGCTCTAGCATTTTGATTGCGGAACCATGGCTTTGATCATTCTTTTGAAATTGAGCCAACATTTCTGTTTGGGTCTTAGCTAATTACACTACCAAGAACTTGAGTTCTTGGTAGTTTTGTTGGACATTTTGGGGTGGTGGAACTTGGGTTGGCTGGGAGTTTTGGATTGGTGGTCTTTGTTGGTAGTTTTGATTTTGACAGCCCGGTGGAAAATTGAACCTTTGTTGTCGGACATAGGCATTTTGTTGAGGTTGAGGCACAAAATTTAGTTGGGGTTGAGGATTGAGCACATTGTTGCTTTTGTAGGACAAGTTGGGGTGGAATTTTGTGTTTGGATTGTAAGTATTGGAAAAGGTACCCGGTGGATAAGAACTTTGTTTAAAAGTTTGAAAAGCACTTACCTATTCCATAGTAGCTTGGCATACATTATAGAAATGACCCGCACCTCCACAACTTTCACAAACAACAATTTGACTAGTAGAAGACACGGCATTGAGTTGATGAGCCGCCTGTTGAGCCTCCAACTTTTCTTGGAGCAAAAGGATTTGATTCTTCAAGATGCTAATGTCGGCAACTACCTCTCCTCCTTGGATGGGTGTACTCCGAGAATTAACATATTGGGCATCGTGGATCGCCATGGATTCAATGGTAGCTTGAGCAATATCCGTGTCAATTTCTTGAAAACGCCCATTGTTGGCGGAATCAAGAATTCTTCGAGATTCGGCACAACACCCATTGTAGAATGTTATGGCAAGGAACCAAGCATCCAACCCATGGTGTGGGCATTTCCTTTGGAGCTCCTTGTACCTCTCCCAAGCTTCATATAAGCTCTCAAGAGCTTGTTGACGGAATCCCGTGATTTGGCTCCTCAAAGTTTGAGTTTTCTCAGGTGGAAAAAACTTTTGATAAAAGGCAAGAGCCAATGTCTCCCAATTTGTCACTCCCATGGTGGTACGATCAAGGCTATTGATCCAAAGTTTTGTCTTGCCCTTCAAAGAGAAAGGGAAAAGTATTTCCCTAATTTGGGCTTGAGTGACACCCGTTTGGCGAATCATGGAGCAATAGTCACAAAAGTTTTTCACATGCAAATTGGGATCATCCAAAGGACTTCCCCGAAATTTCTTCCTCTCCACAAGGGTAATGAAAACTGGTTTGATCTCGAATTTCGGGGCGGTAATTTGAGTGGTGGTGATACCGGCCAGAAGCATAGCCGCGGTGGGCTTGGAATGATCGGAAAGTTTCACCATTCTCATAGTTGGTGAGGGTGGTGGTGATGATGATGAACTAGAAACCTCCTCCTTTTCAAGATTTTCCAGATCGTCTAAGTAAGACTTTCTGGCACTTTCAACTTGCACAGGAGAAGAGACGTCTTTTACTTCTTTCCAAAAGCGTCGTCTTCTACGAAAGGTTTTCTCGGGCTCGGAATCCGGTGAAAGTAATTCATCCTCAAGAGAAGACCTGGGCATAAGGCAACAATCTTCAAGGAAATTGTAAGTACGGTCTCAAGGAACAAGTGTTCCAAAATTTGATAGGTTATCGCACACCTATACAAAGATAAATTTCCCTGGACACAAATTAATGTAGTACGAGGGGTCGAACACAAGGAGACGGGAATTTCGCTATGAAATGCTGTGAAAAGACTACTATCAAGGTCGGTTTAATGGTTTCGTTTGGTTTGATGTTTAGCAAAATATGATGTAAATTAAATAATATTGGAAGAGTCTAGGGGAGTCGGGTCACTCATGCAAATACATAAATGCTCATGTTAAACATAGGAATTCTTAATATTGTTAATTGTTTAAGCTAAAGACACCCATCTATCGATATTAGCGCGTGTCAACCTTAGGTCGAGTCCTAGAGAACTTTCGTTATAACTAGAGTCGTCCTACTACACATGCTTAGTCTAATCCGCTTCCGTGCCTCTCGACATATAGAATGAATTAACAAATTTAATCAATGTGATTGGCCAAGTAACAAAGATTAACAAAACAAAATAAGCATGTGATAGAAATAATTTATCAATATTAATTCATCCTTATTTTAACAATTACAACTTAATAATTATGAAAATACTCACTCATGTTGATGTTTAAACTAATAGTATTTGATATAATAAGCATGGTCATTATGAAATTACAAAAGTGAACAACTTGTTAATGGAATATGTTATACTAAGTGAATGAAATTACTACTAATAATGATAATGTAAATAACAATGTAATCTTGATTAGCTAGTAATATGATTAACTAAATGACTTGTAAGGAAAGTGAATACGGACATAATACTAAAATTAGAATTACCGCAATCGAGAAGTATAACTCGGAAATGAAGAACAAATAACCCAAATGCTTGAATGGAAAGATTGAATTACAACTAGAAATGTAACCAAGTGTTTGAACAAAGTAATAACCAAATGTTTAACTAAATATGAAACTAAAAAACTTGTGTGCTTAAGCTAAGGAAAATATGATGAAAAGATTTGAGAAGATATGAAAAAGGATGTGAAAAAGATGCCCCTAAGTGTCGAAGTCCCTCTCCTGTATATAGGGAGAGGGACTTGAAACGTAAGATTTCACAAAGACCAAACGTAAGATTTAATGCTTTAGGAACCCTCGCGAATGCGGAAATAAAACATAACAAGCATGTGATTTATATAGAGGAAAATACGATGTTTTTGAAACTTTTTACATGCAAGATAGAAATACGAGGAATGTCAAATAATTACAAACAAAATAGAATATACTACAAAGAGACGAAGTCTCTCAAAATGTTATCAATATCAAAGTGATTAGCAAACTAGCTAACAAACGTCTAGAGGTGTTTCATCCAGGGACAACGCCCGCTAGCTCACACCCGAACCCAAAATACCACAAGCAAAAAGCCATCCAATCAAGCAACCTGTTCATCCATGAAAAACATGAACGCCACAGTCAGTGGGGAGTAACTCCGGGTTCTCCCAGCCATATCACATTAAACGTACATAAAAGGAAATACAAAAGTAGAAGCATGCATATATAGATATACATGTGAAATACGATAAGGATAGATAGGCAATTCAATATATAATGATAAGAGCATATGTAATACAAATCCGAATCCATCATGTTATACAAAGACTCGGGGAAGACACTCTTAGGCAACCGAATACGCTCACTAGGGCTTACATCTCACCGTTAGCGGTATAAGTTTGATAAGATTGAGACTCGACAAACAAACCATGCCAAGTCATCAATGATCAATCATATAATCATTCATCCAAACATACCAATACATTGACGACCTCTCTCACGGTAAATGAAACGCACTAGCACCGTGTACATGGCAAGAATAATTAAAATCGCATCCAGGTGATAAGAACGCTTTCCCTGAACGCATACACGATTTTTTCAAGTCATTTTCAGTTATATGTAGACTTAATTTCATCCGATAGGACGACCGATACAATACGGGTCCTCAGTCTAAACTTGGCAGGACTCTCAGAATAAGACGTGTTCCGATTGATGTGGTAAGACGTTCCAGCATCAAAGGAATCGGTCAATCATAGGACGCCGAGAGTAGTACCCCAAAATTCGGTTAGTTAGTACTCCTAGAAAACTAGTTAGAACCATTCACGAAAGAGGCGGAAAAGAGAACAAGCCTCATAACAAGCGGTACGCTACATGCAAATAACACCACCTCGCAAGTACACAACATTTGACGGCCGGGTCGATCAACGCAAAGCGTTCGCCTCCCAACAACGTCGTAGTATGCCCACTAACACATGCAATTAAGCAGTAGGATACATCCCCGTTCCGACATTCCAACCTTACGAACGTGGAGGTAGCCAAGGGAATGAGAGTACAAAGCACATAACAAAATAGTGCTCAAACCGTAACATTTGTAAAAACCGACTCAAAGTGGAACATACCAAAAACCGTCACAAGCATGAGAATAGGGCATTATATAAATTGTAAATATGATAAACATGAATCAATACATGATACATAAGCATTAGACCAAGTTTAAGAAGCATAATAAATAGGAAACATAGATCTTATCTCAAAACAACGAGTTTGGAAACTAACTAAAACAAGGTTCCACTTCAAGCTGTCATCACTATAGTTCTAGATATGCAAATACAGAAATTCCAAGTTGAGGTGAGATCTTATCCTCTTACGGTTCCAACGGGATGTCACAAGCCCAAAACAAGCAAGTAACGAAGGCGATATGATCATTTTACGAAAAGGGGTCAGTGTAGTGAAACTGCACAAGTCACGACCGTGACTTGTATTTCACGCCCGTGAAACCCTCTGTTACGCAAGGGTAATTGATCAGCCACTATTTCACGCTCGTGACTTGAATTTCACGACCGTGACTTGGGTCAAGACAACTCCATTTTGTTCTAAACCCAACCATCATCAACTATTATCATAAATCATCAATTCTCAAAACAATTCTCATATCAATTCTCATATCAATTCTCAACAAACAACAAGTATAATTATCAACACAATTCCTATGAATACTAATTCTATTCCAAATACGATTACTAACATAGAAAACACGTTAAAACACGTAAATGATATCGAGTAACCCTTCACCGTTACCTTTACGCGTCTTTAATCGATTTCTAAGCCTTCCTCAACTAGATAGAATTCCTTAACGGGGTCTTGGAGGTCACCGTCTACAATTAGATTATAAAAGATGAATATAATTCACCTTTGAGAAAGACGGATAAATTAAAAAGCGAGAAAGACGGTAATTTTATTGCCAATTAATAAAGAGGAAGATAAGAGGGGAAGAATAAGACAAACTTACGTGAATTTGAGCGAGAATTGAGCGAGATATGACGAATCTAAGCTTGGATCAAAATGGAGGCAAGGTTTTGATGGGGTTTCTTAAGGAAGAAGAAATGTTGAGTTGTGTGAGTTAGGTTAGGGTTAGGAGGGAGTATGAGATGTGTAAGGGAAAAAGTCAACAAAAGTCAATGTAACACCCGGAAATGTACCCTATTTTTATAGTGAAAATATTTTACGGATACTTTTCAGCGAATTTAAGTTTTAACTTAGAATTTAATGTTTCGAGTCGAATTTAGAATTTCCGAGTTCGTATTTGGAATTTCCGCGAGTTTTCAAGTAAAACCCGTCTTGAGACGTCTTTGACTTTTCTTGA
>JAIUZE010012158.1:0-33072 GCA_022085475.1 Heliosperma pusillum | reverse complement strand
TTTTACGGGATTTATTTATTTTTAACCATTAACATTCAATATCAACATCTAAATCTCATTTAAATTCAAACTAACTATCTAAACTGTTTTAGAACTCAAAAATAGTCCCTACTAATTTTGTTGGTCATTAATTAGTTCGATTTGATTTTTCTTTGCTAAATATTACGATTTAATCATAACTTTTATGAAATAAATTCAAAATAAAAATATAATAACATCATAAAAATTTGATTACATTCTGGAACATTTCCAGGAACTCCAAAAATAAAAACATTTGCTCACAAATTTTAAATTCATTTTATGAACAAATAACTTTGTATTTAACGGTTTTATCAAATAAAAACCATTAAATATAGTAAAACAGTGAAACACATTATGAAATTTCCCCAAGATTTTATAAATCAGAATGTAAAATGTACCAAAAATTTTCATGACCATAAAAGGATGGTTCAATTTTATGAACATTATAATCTCATATTATCGACTTTTATCTTATAAAAATCAATAAACATGTAATACTTAATTAAAAGTCACGATATTTTACATACAGTATGTAATACATTCATGTGAGATCATATTAAAATTTCATGGCCAGAATCAACATGCAACTCTTTTTAGTTAACTTTTAACATAAAATATGCATATTAACTCGGTTTAAAAGCCAAAAATCAAAATAAATAGCAAATTGATCCCTAAAATCACGAAATTTGAACACAAACATTTTAAAGTCAGTAGGTATACATGCACAATAAAACTTCGTCCAAATCATATTTTAACTTAAATTTTTGATTTATTAGTTATCTTATAACTTATAGTAAAAATGCCCAAAATGAACATGCATGCTACAAGCTAGCTCTGATATCACATGAAAGTCCATAGACCTCAATTAGACTCTTCTAGTTAGTTACTAAATTACTTTGTAATTTAGTGTTTAATGATCTATGTAACATGCATGCAAATATAAAGACATTTATATAAAAGAAGAAATTTCCTCACATTGAAATGGAAATATAAAGGGCACAATAAGAACTCCTTCTTATAGATCTTGAGCTATAATCAAGGATGATCCAAGAACAATCTCCAAAGTAGAAGACCTCCTTTAAGTTCCACCAAGATTAACCCAATAATCTATCCTTATTATTAACTAGATAATAAGATAGATATAATACTACTAATATTAGTATGTATTACTACACTAGTAATACTTATTAAATATTAGTATTAAGAAAATGAACAACAATTGGCCTTTTATATGCAGAGATGGCCGGCCCCTACAAGCAATTGTAGGTGATTTGCTTCTTATTTTAATCATCATGCAAGGGGGTGGAGTATAGTGTTGAGTGAAATGATTTTGGTATACTATTCATGTCATAATCACATGTGACTTGTGAGCATGAACAAGAGCAACCATCATCACTCTCCACTACTACTATGGCCGGCCACATGTGGCCTTTTATCGTCCATTTTGATTTTCTATATTTGTCCCACAAATACTTATTAATCATCTGCTTAATTATCTTATATAATTAAGTATTAATTTGATCATATAACAATTATATGACACAAATTAATAAACAATATGTACTTAACATTTAAGTGATATTTTACCATTATATCAATATATAATGGGTCCCACAATGCTTAGTTAATTTATTTTACAAGTCGTAAATATAATTAACTAATTACCTCTACCTCAAAATATATGTAAAACCTCAAATAATTTAGTAAATTAACAATTAATTACTAAGTTAGATCTTATTTAATCATATTAAAATAAGATATACATTTATTAGTCAATTATCGCATAATTGAAAAATAAACTTAATCGAATTTGAGTTCTTAACTCAATTTCTAACAATTAACTCTCGTACATATCAAATATATGTAATGGACTAATCAACTGTATCATATACAAATAATTAGTTACTATTTGGATTTCATCCTATAGGTGTGACCGAAAGGGATCAGTTGATCACAGCCGTCATACGACAATAACGTCAAACTCTAGTCAGCCAACCGTTATTGATTTACGTTAATCAACTGACTAATCATATATATAGTCAATAAATATCCCAATTATATTCCTTAATGAGATTTATTTTGTGGCGCACTATTGTGGAGGACACCTACTCCAACAGGTTAGGCACGAGAATCGAGAGCGGTGGAGAAGAAATGAAGAAAAACGAAGAAACATGCCATTTGAAGGATGCTCGATCGAGCAACATCACTCTGCTCGATCGAGTCGTGCTGACGTCATGCTCGATCGAGCAGATTCACCTTTGCTTGATCGAGCGGCCTAGTATTTGACGGCTTTCGGATTTCCTAAATTAGTTTAACCTAGTTAATTAGATTTTTAGTATAAAAGGAAAACTCGTCTTTCATAATTAGGTACGCTTTAATATTAGAAACTAGAGTTTTATTTGCCTTGCTACTGGATTGATTCATCAAGACTATTGTTTTTTAGTTCAAGCTTGTAATCGGTACTCTTTAATCTTCCTTTGTTATTCAATTAGTTACCTTCTAGTTCTTTATTTATTCTTTGTTAATCCTTTCATTATTGTTAATCTTGTTTACTTTATCTTTTATCGCTGTTATTAATATTGTTTTGAGTAGCTAAATTCTTATCTAGTGTTGAAAGGGGATCTGGGATTGTTAGAAGGGATAGACTAATTAATTGAATTGCAATAGCATGGTTATCGTTTTAAATTTAGTTGCTTAATTACATACTGGCCAGAATTAATTAATTAGCCTCGCAAATTAAGATTAACACCGACCGGGTTAAGACTAAGATAGGCTACGATAGTTGAATAGAACTCGTTTAATGATAGCGATCACATGTTAAATTGTAGATCTAAAGGGCATAATTGAATCGACCGATCTTGTGACCTTAGATAAGTTTATTGCATGATAGTTGATTACACCCTTACCCCTGAACAATAATCCTAGTGAACCTGAGACCCTAGACGTTTAATCTTATTGATTTCACCTTTGTTTGCTATTAGTTTAGAAACACAAATCTTAAACCCACGAGATTGTTACTATAAGAGACGGACCTAGTTTAACAGATTATAATACCACCGCCTTCCTGTGGATCCGATACATTACTTACCGCTGACTATTAGTTAGTAGTGAATTAGGATTACTTTGATTAAGGTGACGCGACTTTACCCTTATCAAATTTGGCCCCGTTGTCGGGGAGGCAACAGTTTTCTTTTTGTTTCTACTTAGTTTGTCTTTTTCTTCGTCTCAGGGAACCTAAGTTCCTTGAGACCGTTCTTATCCTTTTCTTTAGTGTTCGTTTATGCCCAGGTGTTCCAGGTCCGATCTCGTACCCTACAATTCCGAACTAGAGAAGACTCTCCGAGTTAGACGAAACTTTTGGAAGGAGATTCAAGAAGCGGAAAACTTGAGTACGCTTGACACAGTTTACGCCGACTTTGTCGCAGAAAACCCATCCTTAGAAGAGGATACACATATTTCTGCCGCCACTACAACCATGCCTATTTAGCCAGCCATTCGGAGCCTACCGTTGCATCTATTCCCAAGGTATTCAAACTCCCTAATACGGGTAATGGAACCTTTGAGATTCATCCATCTTATATCTCTTTGGTGGAGCGAAACATGTTTGGAGGAAGCCCCACTGAGGATCCTGCGAAGCATATGGAAAAATTCCCCAACTATTGTTGCTCTATTCCTTTAACGGGTGGGGTAACGCAAGATCAAATCAAGTTGGTATTATTACCCTTTTCGCTACGAGACGGGGTAGAAGATTGGTTGGGTGAGTTAGATGTGGATGCACTTGGCATCACTGATTGGAATTCTTTGGCTCTTGCATTCTACAAAAGATAGTTTCCGCCACAGAAAACCAACGCCATCCGAAGTCAAATTACAAGCTTCAAACAAAGTCCCACTGAGAACTTTAATGAGGCATGGGTTTGCTTCAAGAAGCTTGTCAAATCCGTTCCACATCATGGTTTTGATACTTGGTTCCTATGCAACCAGTTTTACAACGGGTTATATGATGATCAGAGAGCATTGCTAGATTCTGCTGCCAATGGAAGATTCCAAAATAACACTACCGATGCTAATGCTTGGAAGTTGATTGATGAGATAGCTAGTCACACTGCTGAATATGGCAATCTCAGGGGTAACACGAGGCGCGGAGGTTTGGACAATACCGTTGCAGCTCAGTTGGTGGCATTAACTGCTCAAATTGCCGAATTAAAAATTTCCTAATCTCTGGATAAACAAACAGTCCATGCCATGATTCAAGAGCCAACCTGTGAAAGATGTTTTTGCTATCATGGGGCATAATGCGGTAGAGTGTATGAGTACGGTTGAACAAGTACTTTCTTTTCAATCCTTTAAGCAAGGTACACCGTACTCTAACTTTTATAATGAAAGGACGAGAGAGCATCCAAATTTATCCTACCGAAGTCAGAATGTTCTTAATCCTACCCCACCGCCACCTCAGCAACAAGGTTCCTCTTATGTGATTCCTCAAAATCGCAATTCCCAAAGCAATTATAACCGTCTAAATCAAGGAGGCCAAAACTTTCAACAAGCTCCACCTCCACCACCTGCAAGTAATGATATGGCGGAACTGAAAGCCATGTTGCAGCAAAGTCTCATGATACAACAAAAGCAAGATGCTCAAATCTCTGAATTGCTCGCACATAACAAGATACTGGATACTCAAATTGCCCAATTGGCAATTCAAAATCCACACAAACAACCGGGCAATCTTCCTCCTCAGGGACACCCTCCACATGAACAAGCCAATGCTATTACTTTGAGGAGTGGGACCCATTACAAAGGCCCGGAAATAAATGGGGGTGAGAACGATGAAAGTTTTGAAATTGCTCGTCAAAATTCGGAAAACAACGAAAAAGTGCCTTAAAAAGAGGATGCTCGATCGAGCAACATCCCTTTGATCGATCGAGCAACCTTTGAAAAATCCGAAAAATCTGCTCGAGGAGTTTCTGAAAGTTCCTGTTTTGACAAACTCGATCGAGCAACTCCTGTGCTCGATCGAGCAACCCCTAATCAGACTAACAAGTCCTCTACTTCATCTACAAGAGCAAAAGAAGCCGAGCCAATCGCCATTACACTTCCTTTTCCTCACCGACAACATAAATCCAAGCTCGATAAATAGTTCGGAAGGGTTATGGAAGTAGTCAAGAATTTGCAAGTGAGTGTACCGTTTACTGAGTTGATCACTCAAGTCCCGGCTTATGCAAAATTTATGAAGGACATATTGACAAGAAAGCGGTCATTTAATGAAGTGGAGACGGTTGCATTTACTGAGGAATGCAGTGCTGTGTTACAATCCCAATCACCACCTAAGCTAAAGGATCTAGAGAGTTTTTCTATTCCTTGTAATATAGGATGTTTAGCTATTGATAAAGTCCTTTGTGATTTAGGGGCTAGTGTTAATGTAATGTCATTTTCTATATGTAAAAAGCTAAATATGGGTCAACTTAATGTTATAACCATGACCTTACAAATGACCGACCGTTCTATTAAACACCCTTTGGGAATTTTAGAAGACGTACCGGTTAGAGTAGGGAAATTTTTCATACCAGTTGACTTCGTCGTATTAGATATGGCTGAGGACACCCAAATTCCTATTATCTTAGGACGACCATTCCTCCATACTGCGGGGGCAGTTATAGATGTTAAGAATGGGAGACTTACACTAACAGTGGGGGATGACACTATCACTTTCAACTTACATAATGCAATGAAACACCCCATGCTAGAAGAGACATGTCATAGGGTCGATATTGTGGATTTGACTGTTGATAACTGTCTCTCTTTATGTTTGAATAAGGATCCTCTGGAGATCGCCTTAATTTCCAGCACCGCTGAAACTGGAAGCTCACGGAGTAAGGAAGTAGTTTAGATGGTAAAACTGCTAAAAGGAGAGGAATGCAAATTACAAAAGGTGTATAGTTTAGGTAACCCCCCAAAGGTTACCGAGGTAAAGAAACCTGAACTTAAACCCCTCCCCTCTCATCTTAAGTATGTTTTTCTTGATTCCCATGAGATGAATCCTGTAATTGTCAGTACTAATCTATCTGTAAGCTAACTTACTGATTTGTTGGTAGTTTTAAAAAGACACAAGAAGGCTATAGGTTATAGCATTGACGATTTACAAGGCATTAGTCCTGACTTTTGTATGCACCGTATCCACTTAGAAGAAGACCATAAACCTTGTCGGTAGGGTCAACGTCGTTTGAACCCTACTATGCAAGAGGTAGTTAGAAAAGAGGTGCAGAAATTGTCAGATGCAGGGATCATATATTCTATTTCTGACTCAAAGTGGGTCAGTCCTGTTCAAGTAGTCCCTAAGAAGGGAGGGACTACGGTCGTCACTAATGAGAAAAACGAGCTCATATCTACTAGACTAGTGACAGGGTGGAGGATGTGTATTGATTATAGGAAGCTTAATGTAGCTACTAGGAAACACCACTTCCCTCTTCCCTATATTGACAAAATGTTAGAGCGTCTAGTGTGTCATAAATATTTTTGCTATCTAGACGACTACTCGAGATTCTTTCAGATCCCCATTCATCGTGACGATCAGGAAAAGACTACCTTCACATGCCCTTATGGTGTCTTTGCTTACCAAAGAATGCTTTTTGGGTTATGTAATGCCCCTGCCACCTTTCAACGTTGTATGATGGCTATTTTCTCTGATTATATCGAGTCTATTATGGAGGTCTTTATGGATGACTTCAGTGTTTATGGGACCGATTTTGATAGTTGTTTAGCTAATCTGACTAAAGTCTTACAACGTTGTGAGAAAAGTAATCTTGTGTTAAACTGGGAAAAGTGCCACTCCATGGTAACTGAAGGGGTGGTACTTGGTCATTTGGTGTCTTGACAAGGCATTCAAGTGGATAAGGCTAAAGTGTTAAAAGTGGATAAGTAATCTTATTTGTTAAAAGTGTTAGAAGTTTCCTTGGTCATGCGAGGTTTTATCGCCGCTTTATTAAGGACTTTTCAAAATTTGCTCAACCATTGACTAAGTTTCTCTATAAGGATGCCCCGTTTGTGTTTACTGATGAATGTGTTAAGTCTTTTAACAGGATTAAACAAGCTCTAATCTCAGCTCCTATTATCTAGTCTCCTGATTGGAATTTGCCGTTTGAGATAATGTGTGATGCTAGTGACTATATAGTTGGGGCTGTTTTGGGGCAAAGGAAGGATAAGGTGCTACATGCAATCTATTATGCTAGTAAGACCTTGGATGACGTACAAGTTAACTATGCTACCACTGAAAAAGAGTTACTTGCGGTTGTCTTTGCTTTAGATAAGTTTAGAGCCTATCTTGTGGGTTCTAAGGTGATCGTCTACACTAACCATGCATCACTTAAATATTTGTTAGCTAAGAAGGAAGCCAAACCTCGACTTATTCGTTGGATCTTGTTATTACAAGAATTTGATTTGGAGATCCGGGATAAGTCTGGTGCATAGAATGTGGTTGCTGACCATTTGTCTCGTTTAAGGTTTGAAGGGGGAGATTCCATCCCCATTGATGATTCGTTTGCTGATGATCATCTCCTTGCCATTACCATGGAGACTCCGTGGTTTGCTGCTTATGCCAACTATTTGGTTGGGGGAATTATGCCTCCCGGTCAATCTTATCATCAAAAGAAGAGGTTTCAACACGATGTCAAGCGGTACTTTTGGGATGATCCTTATCTATTCCGGGAGTGTGCCGATGGCATTTATCGAAAATGTATTCCAGAGGGTGAGGTACATGCCATCCTTTCTCATTGTCACTCTACTCCTTATGGCGGTCATCACGGTCCCTCAAGGACATTTAATAAGGTTATGCAGTTAGTCGGGTAGGACATTTAATAGGTGCTTCTCCATACCGGTTAGTCTATGGCAAGGCATGCCATTTAACGGTAGAACTTTAGTATATGGCTATGTGGGCCATTAAAGATCTTAATATGGATCCCTCACTAGCGGGTGAGAAACGACTTACGCAATTGAACGAGCTTGATGAGTTTCGATTGCATGCCTATGATAATGCTCGGGTTTATAAGGAGAAGACAAAGAAGTGGCACGACAAGCATATCATGCAACGGGAATTTAAAGTTGGTGATAAAGTATTATTATTTAACTCCTGTTTGCGTTTGTTTCCAGATAAACTCAAGTCCAGATGGTCGGGACCGTTCACAGTGACGGAGGTGAACAAGTTTGGGTCGGTTACGCTAGAAACCGAGAAGGGTGAAAATTTCAAAGTCAATGGTCAACGCTTGAAGATCTATTATGATGGGGCATTTATAGGAGTGATATCGGCCGTCGACCTTTTCACTCTTGATAATTCACCATGATTTTGAGGTAACACGGTCATGCAAGACCGATATAAACCAGCGCTAGCCGGGAGGCAACCCGGTATTTAATTGTACTTCATTTGTAAATTTTATTTAAAATCCATTTTAGTTAGCAATTAGCTTAGTTATTAATGTTATGGTTTAATTAGATTTAGTTTGGATAGTTAATATCGGTCTACTTTATGCTTAGAGTAAGGTCAGGGAGAGATCTAACAATTTTATTAAGTGCTTGCAGGTAATAAAATTGGAAGTCGAATTAAGAATGGAAAGAAAAATAAAAGAGCGAGAAAAAGATAATAAGAGCATTCTCAAGGTTGCTCGATCGAGCAAGGTGGTGCTGCTCGATCGAGTTCGACATGTGTACAATAAATCCGAGAATCGAGCAAAACTTGAAAACTTGCTTCATCTAGGTTGCTCGATCGAGCAACATTACCTTGCTCGATCAAGTCGGGTCCGGTCCGACCGGTTTGTAGCACAAAAGCAGGTTTTTCCCCAAATTCTTTATTTCTCCTTCATTATTTCGACTATTCTTCTCTCTCCCTCACCCATATTCTCTTAATTAACTCTATCAAACACACTCATAGCATCAATTCATCATCTTATTATCATCAACAATCATCATCATACTTGTTTTAAGTGCCATCTTTGAAGAAATTGATCTTTGTGCTCCCTAATTTTTGTTGGAGCCAGTGTCCTCCACAGTTAGTGCAATAACATAAATAAACCTCTGTAGGTTCACAGGGTATACTTTGTATAATAATCAGTTGATTAACGTTTATCAATAACGGTTGGCTTGCTAGATAAGTTTGACGTTATTGTCATACAGATGGCGGTGATCAGCTGGTCCCTACAAGTCACACCTAAAGGATGTGTTTGAGAGATGTGATTGTTTGAGAAAATAATCATATTGATACCCTATTATATGACTAAAAGGTTAGTCAGTGTTTTTGACTAAAAGGTTAGTCAATGTGATGATGAGACGATTATTTAATAATGATTAAATAAAATTAGCTGAGACGAATTAACTGTAATTCGTAAATTGAATATAAAATGTTATATTTAATTGTTGTATATAATGTAAGCTAATTAAACATAAACCGTTATAAATAATTGGCGAATTATAAATATACGGATATTTATTTTTAATGATGTATTATAATGTCGGTCCATGTAAAACGACAATTATAATATATTACATTATATTGAAAGCTAAAATAACCAAAAACGAAAGTATCCGGATACACTCGGTTTTTAGTCAATGGGTAGTTATTTTTGAGGAGACTAAATCTCCTCATATAAAACCTATGTGCCGTGAGAAAGTAAGCAGAGGAAGAAAATTGAGATTTTCATTTTCTAACCTAACCTAATTCTCACTACTGCCTCCATCATTCACACATCAGAAAAAGACAAAAGTTATCAGTAACTTTTGACAAAACACAAAACCCTTCTTCTCAACAGTGAGATCGTGTAAGGGGTTAACTTTCTAGCAAAAGAAAAGGGTATTTCTCGAAGCATCTTGGGTGCAACGATTAGGAGGATATCTACCTTGATATCTCTGTTCTTTACGCCTATTGCTAGGACCGGAGGTTGATTTCTATATCTTTTCTTTGTTTTCGTTTATGACTTGATAATCAAATTATTACTTTTCGTTATAATCCTATAATAATTGTATTGTGGTAATACCGATTTCCCACAAGTGGTATCAAAGCATAGGGCACGAAATTGTTTTAATTTGATTTCATAAACCGAAACTGTTTATGCCGCTATGTGTTTGACTCGATCGAGGACTTTAGTGTCTCGATCGAGCAGTTTTTGTGAGTTTTTGGTCGATCGAGTCTTTGTATTTACTCGATCGAGCAGTTTTCTAAACCTTTTGGTCGATCGAGTATTTGTTTTTGCTCGATCGAGCAGTGTTCTCATTTTTGTTGGTCGATCGAGTGATGTTTATACTCGATCGTGGTCCCTGTTTATCGACTAGGAAGAATTAGTCGATCGAGAGACTTTATTGTTTAATGTCTTCTCGATCGTGTACTTTACAGAATCGTATTTCCTTTCGTATTGGTTTTCATTTAGATTTATTTTGTTATTTTAATCTGTTGAAATAACATACAATAGATTTGTAGATGTTTTAATTTAATAAAGATTAGATTAAAATGAAAATGAAAATGATGTTGAATGAGTTTATCATTAGAAAGGATATTAATTTTTCCCTATTTTGTCGATAAGGACCTTTTGCTGAAAAAAAAAAAAAAATTTTGCCGAAAAATTTTTATGCTGAAAAATTTCTGTTTTTCGGGTTCATGTTTTTGGCCTTTAATTGTACATTATTCGGATTGTGTATAATTAATGTGAAACGGTTCATATATGCTTTATATCTTACATTTTAAAGCAGTTTGAAATGTTTAGGATAGTTCATTTTATCAGTAAAATGAATTGGGATTGTAATTAATGTGGGTAATTACAGAATCACCACATAATTATAATCGATGTTATAGGGTGGTTTGGATAATAAAACATCGTAATAACTGTATTATGTCTTGTATGTTTTATTTTAGTTGATGCTTTTATAATGTTTTGGATTGTTTGAATGGATTTTAACGTTTTTACAATCAGTTGTAACTTAGTGTGGCCTTAGTAGATTGTGTTACCGTAATGATGGTAACATAGTCTTGGATGTAATTTGAGATCTCGAATCTCCATTATTTTAGTTTTGGGTTTTGAAATTAGTATGTAATAAATAGGATCTATGTAATTTTATTTATTGTAATTTCAAAGAAGACTAAAGATGGACATTGGAGCTCACTCCCGCTACATGGACCAAGAAGGGTGATCAAGTCAAGCTTCGAGGGTCCACGCAGTTGGATTCCAAGTTGTATTTCATTCTTTTTGGTAGGATAGGCCACACTAGGACATGTTTTTCCTTTACGTTTTTCATTCTCGTTTACTTTCCATCACATGATAGATATAATTGCATCATATTCCGCCTAAACCAAACCACCTAAACTAATAAAATGCATGTAAAATGATTCATATAGGTTGAATATTTTAATCTTGGACATACAGATGTCACTCGCTTTTAGGGCCATCACCTTAGTTAAATCATTCTCGAGTTGCTAGACTTTCGTTCACTTAAAATGAATTTAAGTTAAGATGATGGGACCTTCCCCTATAAATTAAAATTGAGACTAGTCTTTATAGGGAAAACTACTATGAGCCCCTTCTTCTGAAGTCATAATATGACCCCTTCTACGTTGGGTAAGTAGTGAGTGTTGACCTATTTTATCTCAACATTATATTACGAGTAATATCTCGTGATTATGATGGACTATAGATAGAATTTACAGAAATTTATCGACCAGGAATTCTAAAAGTAGAATTAGCCAAGAGGTTGGCTTATCAATTTACAGAAATTGAGTCTTGGGATCATTTATATAATTCTTGAGGAAGGTCAATTGTATAAATGCACGAGTCATCGAATTAAACTGTTATTTATTAGACTCAAATTTTAAAACGATGAAACTTATCTTATTTATTTTTCCTTTTTTCCACAGTCATATATTCAGATATAAACTGCTAATAACAAATGGCTGGCCATACTGATGACCCAATGCCAAGTGCCACGCTCGGACGTGAGTCCTGGCTTAAGATGTTCATGGACACTATGAATCAGTCAACGCGACTGAAGAATAACTGGTCCAACTTTGCGGACTGGGAGGCGGCATTACGGAATGCTGCCATTGCTGACGGTAAGCTCAAGTACTTGACTGAGCCACTACCGCCAAACCCAGGCCCCAATGCAGGAGCAAATGAATCACTTGCTTATATTGATTTCGTAATGGAGGCGGGTGCGATAAAGAACGTACTCATCTTTTCAATGGAATCAAATTTGCAAAGGCGATTCATTGCCCATGGTGCGAACAAGATTTTCACCACGCTCTCTAACGAGTTCTCGAAAGCACCGAGGATCGTTAGCTATGAGCATACATGTCGCTTCTTTGAAGCGAAACTCCAGAAGGGCCAAGCAGTTAGCCCACACATTCTTGACATGATTGAGAATGTCGAGAAACTGGAAGCACTTGGTTGCAAAATCGATGAGAAGATCGTCATAGACCGCGTTCTTCATTCACTTCATGATGGTTTTGCCCTTTTCAGGGCAAATTACTATATGAATGATATGAAGAAGAGTCTTCATCAGCTCCACTCACTCCTTGTACAGACAGAGAGTGATCTGAAATTGAGTGGGAGTCTGAAACAGAACGTTCTCATGATTGGCAACAAGGGCAATGGTAAGAGCAAGGCTAAGGCTAACCTAGCTGTAGGGAAGCCAAAATTCAAAAAGCCAGGGCAAGGCAAGAGTGGGCCTGGTGAGTCTAGCGGTAGCTCACAAGGCAAGACAAAGAGCGATGAAGATAACGTGGAGTGCCACCACTGCCACAAGTTTGGGCATTGGAGGAGGAACTGCCTCGTGTACCGAGAGGACTAAATTAAAGCAGGCCGCGTCTCTCCAGTTGGTATGTCTTCTTCTTTTATTCATATGATTGAGATCAACCATGCAAGTTTCGGAACTTGGGTACTAGGTACTGGTTGTGGTTCTCATCTGTGCAATCATTTGCAGGGTCTAAGAAACATCACAACTCTCGCAAGGGGTGATATGGACCTGCAAGTGGGGAATGGAGCAAGAGTAGCTGCATTTTCAGTGGGAACATATGTAATACAACTCCCGAGTGGATTTGAGTTATTTCTGAATAACTGTTACTATGTACCCAGTTTATCTAAAAACATTATTTCAGTTTCCGTACTTGATAAGGACGGCTTTTCGTTTGTAATAAAGGATAATAGCTGTATTTTCTCTTTAAACGAAATGATTTATGGTAAAGCAGTTTCCATGAATGAGATTTATGTTTTAGATCAAACCACAGATATATTGCATGTGAGTAGTAAGAAAGTAAAGGTTGGTGACAAAGATCAAACCTATTTATGGCATTGTCGTATGGGACACATAAATGAAAAACGCGTGAAGAAGCTCATTGATAATGGGACTATCTCCCATTTGACTATGAATCTTTTGGCACGTGTGAATCATGTCTCATAGGCAAAATGACTCGAATTTCCTTCAAAGGTGTTGGAATGCGCGCTGCTGACCTATTAGGACTCATACATACTGATGTGTGTGGACCTATGTCAATCAACGATAGAGATGGCTATAGATATTTTATCACTTTCACGGACGATTTATAAATAATTGGCGAATTATAAATATACGGATATTTATTTTTAATGATGTATTATAATGTCGGTCCATGTAAAACGACAATTATAATATATTACATTATATTGAAAGCTAAAATAACCAAAAACGAAAGTATCCGGATACACTCGGTTTTTAGTCAATGGGTAGTTATTTTTGAGGAGACTAAATCTCCTCATATAAAACCTATGTGCCGTGAGAAAGTAAGCAGAGGAAGAAAATTGAGATTTTCATTTTCTAACCTAACCTAATTCTCACTACTGCCTCCATCATTCACACATCAGAAAAAGACAAAAGTTATCAGTAACTTTTGACAAAACACAAAACCCTTCTTCTCAACAGTGAGATCGTGTAAGGGGTTAACTTTCTAGCAAAAGAAAAGGGTATTTCTCGAAGCATCTTGGGTGCAACGATTAGGAGGATATCTACCTTGATATCTCTGTTCTTTACGCCTATTGCTAGGACCGGAGGTTGATTTCTATATCTTTTCTTTGTTTTCGTTTATGACTTGATAATCAAATTATTACTTTTCGTTATAATCCTATAATAATTGTATTGTGTTAATACCGATTTCCCACAATTTTGCCCCAAACGCGAAATCTAGGGTTTGCTTCTCCTTCTTTGATTTTGTGCTTTTAATTGTTGTTTATTGCTTCCTTCCTTAATTCTTTCATTTTTAATCACTCTTACATTGCTTATTGCTCCGTCTTACTTGCGTTTTAGACCCAAATTTGATTTTTTTCGAACTAGGGTTTGGTAGATCCGTCTTTGTGAGCATATTGTGGAGTTTGTCTGCTTTATTTGCTTCATTTCGTCATGTCTAGACAAGGAGGAAGTAGTAAGCGACCTAGGGAACCCCGTCTCATCCGACAACCTCAAAATTCAAGCTTATGGGTTGCCCTATGGACCTTACTCGATGTGTGTGCCCCACCATTCTTTGTGACAACCCTCGCGAATGCGGAAATATAAAACATACAAGCTTGTGAATTATATAGCGGAAAATACGGTATTTTAAAAACCATTATACATGCAAGATAGAAAAATACGAGGAGTGTCAAAATATTACAAACTAAATAAAAATACCACAAGAGACGTAGTCTCTCAAAGTGTTAACAAAAGACAAAGTAATTAGCAACTAGCTAAACAACGTCTAGAGGTGTTTCATCCAGGGACAACGCCCGCTAGCTCACACCCGAACCCAAAATAGCATAAGCAAAAAAGCCATCCATGCAAGCAACCTGTTCATTCATGAAAAACATGAACGCCACAATCAGTGGGGAGGAACTCCGGGTTCTCCCAGCCATATCACATTAAACGTACATATAAGGAAATACAAAAGTAAAATCATGCATATATAGATATACATGTGAGTTACAATAAGAATAGATAGGCAATCCAATATATAAAGATAAGATCATGTGGAAATCAAATCCGAAACCATCATGTTATTCAAAGACTCGGGAAAGACACTCTTAGGCAACCGAATACGCTCACTAGGGCTTGCATCTCACCGTTAGCGGTATAAGTTTGATAAGATTGAGACTCGACAGACAAACCAAGTCAAGTCATGCAATGACTATGAATAAATCCATCATGTTATCATCCATACAAGCAACCCAATACATAGACGGTGCCCAATCATGCAATGACCATGAATAATATCATGAAATCACGCATTCAAGAACGATGACACAAAGACGACATCTCTCACGGTAAATGAAACGCACTAGCACCGTGTACATGGCAAGTATGATTAAAAGGCATCCACGGGATCACATTTCCCTGAACTCATACCCGATGCTTACATTTCGCGTATGTAGACTAATTTCCTCCCGGTAGGAACGATAAGGCTCCTAATCTAAACCTGGCCAGATTCTCGGAATCACATTTTCCGATTTGATATGCGATCACGTTTCGCACCCAAGACTCGGTCTTACAAAGAAAACGCCGAGTACCCACATTCTCGGTAGATCAATTCACGAAAGAGGCGGAAAACGCGCTCAAGCCTCATAACATGCGGTACGCTACATGCAAATAACACCACCTCGCAAGTACACAACATTTGACGGCCGGGTCGATCAACGCAATGCGTTCAACTCCCAACAACGTCGTCGTATGACCACTAACACATGCATTTAAGCAGTAGGATACCTCTCCGTTCCGACATTCCAGCCTTACGAACGGGAAGGTAGCCAAGGGAATGAGAGTACAAGCACAAGACAAAATAGTGCTCAAACCGTAACATTTGTAAAAACCGACTCAAAGTGGGACATAGCAAAAACCGTCACAAAACATGTGATACAAGCGAATGAAATATCATATATCCAAAACATGAATATTATAAGTCACTACGTAAAATTATACGATAAACGAATCATGCGAACTATTATAAATTAAGAGATTTAGAAATTTCAAGAAGAAAACACAGCCGTGTTCCAGGCCGGGGTGGAGGGAGGCGGCCGGTACCCCGGCTCGGAGCACAACAACACACAAAAACCGAGTTTGGAAACTAACTAAAACAAGGGTCCACTTCAAACGGTAATAACTAGAGTTCTAGATATGGGAATGCAGAAATTCCAAGTCGAGGTGATAGTTTATCCTCTTACGGTTCCAACGAGTGGTCACAAGCCCAAAACAAGCAAGTAACAAAGGAGATATGATCATTATACGAAAAAGGGTCGGTGCAGTGAATTCTCAGCCGGGCACTGAACCGGCAGCCGGCCCTTCGGCCAGGACTACTTCCTACCCGAGAACAACATACACAAGTTCCATCATTTTCAATTCTCCTAATTCACTTCTAATAATTATCAACCATCAATATTCATCATCAACAATCATCAAATAACAACAATCATCATCAATAACATGAATCCAAAACTTACTAATCGTATTCTAAATACGAGTTCTAACATATAAAGCATGTAAAACACGTAAATGATATCGAGTAACCATTCACCGTTACCTTTACGCGTCTTTAATCGATTACTAAGCCTTCCTAGTAGTCTCCACCTACAATTAGATAATAAAAGATGAATATATTTCACCTTGAGAAAGACGGATAATTTAAAAAGCGAGAAAGACGGTAATTTTATTACCAATACGGATAGAGGAAGGTAAGAGGGGAAGAATAAGACGAACTTACGTGAATTCCGACAAGAAACGAGGGAGCTACGATGATTCAAAGATCGAAAATCAAGAGGGAGGCAAGGCTTTGATCTTTCTTAAAGAGGAAGAAAGGTGAATTGTGTTTGTGTGAATGAATATTAGGTTAAGGAGTATGAGGGAGTATAAGTAAAGGGTGAGTCGGAAAAGTCAACGAAAGTCAAAGGCGGCTCAAAAGTCAAGAAAAGTCAAAGACGACTTAAAAGTCAAGAAAAGTCAAAGACGACGTAAAAGTCAAGAAAAGTCAAAGACGACTTAAAAGTCAAGAAAAGTCAAAGACGACTTAAAAGTCAAGAAAAGTCAAACTCGCCTTAAGACGGGATTCTCATGGAATCTCGCGGAAATTCCAAATACGAACTCGGAAATTCTAAATTCGACTCGAAACTTTAAATTCTAAATTAAAACTTAAATTTGCTGAAAAGGTTTCGTAAAATATTTCTACTAGAAAAATAGGTTACATTTCCGGGTGTTACAATCACCACCCCACCTTTTAAAAAGTTTCGTCCTCGAAACTTGAGAGTAGAAAATAAAAGTATCAAGGACAAGAATCGGTTTTCAAAATTAATACGAAAACTTTTATAAGGGAAACATTTATGAAACGAGGTTCATCTCGAAAACGGTTTAAGGAAATATTTCATAAGAGCGAAACTTTATTTACGAATCATAAGAGTGCCCGTCGCGAACGAGAACTCTAATTATCCAAAAATCAAAACAATGTCGAAATAGTGAAATCGAAAATCAAACAAACGTTAGTAAGTGCAGGACTAGTTATCAGACGTCTCCAATAACAAGTGCAAACATCCAACCAAACGCAAAATCCAAATAAAAAGTAAAAGAAATCCATTTTCTCCAAAAAGAGGGAACACAAACCATCTTTAGACTTCTTTGAAACGTTGAATTAGAAATATAATATGGAAATTTGAAGGTTTTCTCAAAGATAAAATCAAAATAAGAACACATTACACGTACATAGAGCGACTCAAGCATCACAAACACAGTTCAGTATATGAAAATGTATACAAAACACGCAAAAACAAAACAAATCGAACTCCTAGGGATAGGAAGATGACAATAAAATCGGCAGGAAGATCTACAAGAATTCGATAGAACTAACTCTACTAATAAACCAAATCCTCAAGAGAATACAATTTACCCATTTTGCAACTCATCATTTTCAATCATCCGAATTCCTACAAAAATACTTCATAATCATGAAACTTCGAGTAACAAATCCCAATGATTCAAATCCAATTAGAATCTACTGAGGTCCATCGGCACGGTGGACTCCACAACTAACCACCCACATGAAAATTCATTGCGTACTCTAATTTTCTTAGCTCCATCAAAACTCTTATTAGAAACCACCAACAAAATATTTATCTCTAGGGAAACATGATCGCTAACAACCACAAGGTAAAAGAGGCTTACTATGAAATCCTTTGATCCAATTTATTCCAAAATTCATTATCCTAAGTTATTAACAATGAACTTTCTCATCTTCAAAAGTTAAAACACAAATCCTCAAAAGAGATTAGTCACAAAATCTCATTTCACTTAACTTTTGCCAATCATAGGGCAAGGCGACCGTAAATCAATTTATTTAGCTCTTTCAAACTCTCTATACATCGGTTTTCGCTTATGACAATATTCCTCAAGTTTGGTCATCCAATCCAAATTCCACAAGGTAATTATTCCCGTTAGGGTCCAACATTTAAAGACCACAATTTCCCAAGTAACACTTAAAGAATTACTAAAATTCTTAACCACATCTACCAACTATTATTATGCTTATTTCGATCCTCAAAATGATATTGAAACATCAAGCTTTCATAGTCTAAAACCACAAGGAGAGTTTCATCCTAAGCTTATCCTCAATTCCTTATAATCATCTAAACATGAAACTAGCTCAATAGGACGGGTAGGTACCATATTCGAAACTTCTTCAAAACACACCTACAATCCCTTACGCTAGCTAATAGGAAAAACTACCTCTCAAGAGAGTAGGGATAAAAGAACATGATACAAGGAACATTAGGAAGCGTCACTAAAGACTACGATAAGATGAAAAAGGCGAAAGCGAAAAAGGCAAACGAGGTTGAGGAAGAGACAAAGCAGATAGTAGAGTTATGAAGATATCTGAGTAAGAAAGAAAGTACGAGCTTGTAATTTCTTAAAGATTAATCTTGACAAAAACATTCAAGAATGGAAATGAAAAGGAATGATGGCACGAGTAAGGGTTTAAGATTTAATCCACAAAGTTTATCGTTCCAAACCTAGGGTGATAGCAAAGCAAGTCATCCCGATAATAAAGGTCTCTTACAAGGGACCCTCGTACCACAAATCATCGGAGTAAGGTACACCTAGATTTAACAAATAGATTACAACCCAATTCATCCATACTTTCATATAACACGGTATCCCAATTTCGGAATTGCAATTTAAGCATAATACAGTTATTTAGCTCAACAAAATTCAACACAAACTCAAGGTCTTCTTTAATTGAAGGAACGAAAAAATACTATTATACACACGCGTCATTTTTGAGAGTCTATAGCCACGAGTTCAATATTATCAAAGTACAACCTCAAGTCAAAAATCATCATTAACGTCCCAAGGTATTTCCATCATGACTCACATCATAATCCTCAAGTAATATGGTTCAACTTACCGAAACCTTACTACTTCAAACGAGTCTCCGATGCCATAAGATAAGATCAAATCTTTAAATCCAAGAACTATAGCCAAAGGCTTTTCCACCAAGCCTATACTCACAAACACACAATAGGAAACCACAAGACGTCACTTAACCTCAAAAGTATTTCGCACCTCAAGATATCATTCAAAACTTCTTATTTACACCAATTAGACCTATCATAAGCATGGTCTTCAAAACAATACTAAACTTCTAAGTCCAAAAGACTAAATTACTAATGCGTTAAGAAGTCATAGCCAACTCATTCGACCTTACACCATCGAATATCATGAACTATTTACACACAAGTCATGACAAGCATCAAGCATTAAAATCATCAAACTTATCTTACTACCTTTCCTTAGAGTTACAACCAATCATCAATATAGGGTGAATTTAGATCTACACCATTTTCCTCAAATCACAAATTCAGTCTAACAATCACTAATATTCCACAAAATTCAAAGTTCTTCCGACCAAGTATAATATACCACAAACAAATGGGTATGGCATCCACAAAAATGTTACAAGAGGAAGGTAAGGATACCAATGGTAAGATGGAGGAACTATCAAGAGTAATTTCCAAGAGGCAAACAAGATGGAAGAGAAAGAAGCACCTAGATAGAAGGAAAAGAGCATAATACAATAAGGACGAGAGAATTCATAGATGAAGAAGAAATACACTTCAATTAGGCTTGTAAATCTTCAAATCTTCGGTAGAGGATACTTCTTCTAGGTAACACAATGATCCACCTTAAGACGGTAGATACAAACAAACATAAAATCACTCAACACAATCAACAAACAAGTTAGAACCTAACAAACATCAAGTACACCAAAGACTACCACCTTAGGTCCTTAAATCTACCCATCTCTCATTTATTATTTCAAGGTCAAGTAATTTAAGTTTAGGGTTCACGTGTGTGCGTCGGGAGCGATAAAGCTCTGATATCAACTGTGACAACCCTCGCGAATGCGGAAATATAAAACATACAAGCATGTGAAATATATAGCGGAAAATACAGTATTTTAAAAACCATTATACATGCAAGATAGAAAAATACGAGGAGTGTCAAAATATTATAAACTAAATAAAAATACCACAAGAGACGTAGTCTCTCAAAGTGTTAACAAAAGACAAAGTAATTAGCAACTAGCTAAACAACGTCTAGAGGTGTTTCATCCAGGGACAACGCCCGCTAGCTCACACCCGAAACCCAACATAGCCATAAGAAAAGCCATCCATGCAAGCAACCTGTTCATTCATGGAAAAACATTGAACGCCACAATCCAGTGGGAGGTAACTCCGGGTTCTCCCAGCAATATAACCTTTAAAGTAAAATAGGAAATACAAAACTAAAATCATGCATATATAGATATCCATGTGAGTTGCGATAAGAATAGATAGGCAATCCAATATATAAAGATAAGATCATATGGGAATCAAATCCGAAACCATCATGTTATTCAAAGACTCGGGAAAGACACTCTTAGGCAACCGAATACGCTCACTAGGGCTTGCATCTCACCGTTAGCGGTATAAGTTTGATAAGATTGAGACTCGACAAACAAACCATGCCAAGTCATGCAATGACTATGAATAAATCCATCATATTATCATCCATTCAAGCAACCCAATACATAGACGGTGCCCAATCATGCAATGACCATGAATAATATCATGAAATCACGCATTCAAGAACGATGACACAAAGACGACATCTCTCACGGTAAATGAAACGCACTAGCACCGTGTACATGGCAAGTATGATTAAAAGGCATCCACGGGATCACATTTCCCTGAACTCATACCCGATGCTTACATTTCGCGTATGTAGACTAATTTCCTCCCGGTAGGAACGATAAGGCTCCTAATCTAAACCTGGCCAGATTCTCGGAATCACATTTTCCGATTTGATATGCGATCACGTTTCGCACCCAAGACTCGGTCTTACAAAGAAAACGCCGAGTACCCACATTCTCGGTAGATCAATTCACGAAAGAGGCGGAAAATGAGCTCAAGCCTCATAACATGCGGTACGCTACATGCAAATAACACCACCTCGCAAGTACAAAACATTTGACGGCCGGGTCGATCAACGCATAGCGTTCGCCTCCCAACAACGTCGTCGTATGCCCACTAACACATGCATTTAAGCAGTAGGATACCTCCCCGTTCCGACATTCCAGCCTTACGAACGTGGAGGTAGCCAAGGGAATGAGAGTATAAAGCACAGGACAAAATAGTGCTCAAACCGTAACATTTGTAAAAACCGACTCAAAGTGAGACATAGCAAAAACCGTCACAAAACATGTGATACAAGCGAATGAAATATCATATATCCAAAACATGAATATTATAAGACACTACGTAAAATTATACGATAAACAAATCATGCGAACTATTATAAATTACGAGTTTTAGAGATTTCAAGAAGAAAACACAGCCGTGTTCCAGGCCGGGGTGGAGGGAGGCGGCCGGTACCCCGGCTCGGAGCACAACAACACACAAAAACCGAGTTTGGAAACTACCTAAAACCAGGGTCCACTTCAAACGGTCATAAATAGAGCTCTAGATATGGAAATTCAGAAATTCCAAGTCGAGGTGATAGCTTATCCTCTTACGGTTCCAACGAGTGGTCACAAGCCCAAAACAAGCAAGTAACGAAGGAGATATGATCATTCTACGAAAAAGGGTCGGTGTAGTGAATTCTCAGCCGGGCAATGAACCGGCAGCCGGCCCTTCGGCCAGGACTACCTCCTACCCGAGAACAACATACACAAGTTCCATCATTTTCAATTCTCCTAATTCACTTCTAATAATTATCAACCATCAATATTCATCATCAACAATCATCAAATAACAACAATCATCATCAATAACATGAATCCAAAGCTTACTAATCGTATTCTAAATACGAGTTCTAACATATAAAGCATGTAAAACACGTAAATGATATCGAGTAACCCTTCACCGTTACCTTTACGCGTCTTTAATCGATTACTAAGCCTTCCTAGTGGTCTCCACCTACAATTAGGTAATAAAAAGATGAATATATTTCACCTTGAGAAAGAAGGATAATTTAAAAAGCGAGAAAGACTTTAATGAGGCATGGGTTTGCTTCAAGAAGCTTGTCAAATCCGTTCCACATCATGGTTTTGATACTTGGTTCCTATGCAACCAGTTTTACAACGGGTTATATGATGATCAGAGAGCATTGCTAGATTCTGCTGCCAATGGAAGATTCCAAAATAACACTACCGATGCTAATGCTTGGAAGTTGATTGATGAGATAGCTAGTCACACTGCTGAATATGGCAATCTCAGGGGTAACACGAGGCGCGGAGGTTTGGACAATACCGTTGCAGCTCAGTTGGTGGCATTAACTGCTCAAATTGCCGAATTAAAAATTTCCTAATCTCTGGATAAACAAACAGTCCATGCCATGATTCAAGAGCCAACCTGTGAAAGATGTTTTTGCTATCATGGGGCATAATGCGGTAGAGTGTATGAGTACGGTTGAACAAGTACTTTCTTTTCAATCCTTTAAGCAAGGTACACCGTACTCTAACTTTTATAATGAAAGGACGAGAGAGCATCCAAATTTATCCTACCGAAGTCAGAATGTTCTTAATCCTACCCCACCGCCACCTCAGCAACAAGGTTCCTCTTATGTGATTCCTCAAAATCGCAATTCCCAAAGCAATTATAACCGTCTAAATCAAGGAGGCCAAAACTTTCAACAAGCTCCACCTCCACCACCTGCAAGTAATGATATGGCGGAACTGAAAGCCATGTTGCAGCAAAGTCTCATGATACAACAAAAGCAAGATGCTCAAATCTCTGAATTGCTCGCACATAACAAGATACTGGATACTCAAATTGCCCAATTGGCAATTCAAAATCCACACAAACAACCGGGCAATCTTCCTCCTCAGGGACACCCTCCACATGAACAAGCCAATGCTATTACTTTGAGGAGTGGGACCCATTACAAAGGCCCGGAAATAAATGGGGGTGAGAACGATGAAAGTTTTGAAATTGCTCGTCAAAATTCGGAAAACAACGAAAAAGTGCCTTAAAAAGAGGATGCTCGATCGAGCAACATCCCTTTGATCGATCGAGCAACCTTTGAAAAATCCGAAAAATCTGCTCGAGGAGTTTCTGAAAGTTCCTGTTTTGACAAACTCGATCGAGCAACTCCTGTGCTCGATCGAGCAACCCCTAATCAGACTAACAAGTCCTCTACTTCATCTACAAGAGCAAAAGAAGCCGAGCCAATCGCCATTACACTTCCTTTTCCTCACCGACAACATAAATCCAAGCTCGATAAATAGTTCGGAAGGGTTATGGAAGTAGTCAAGAATTTGCAAGTGAGTGTACCGTTTACTGAGTTGATCACTCAAGTCCCGGCTTATGCAAAATTTATGAAGGACATATTGACAAGAAAGCGGTCATTTAATGAAGTGGAGACGGTTGCATTTACTGAGGAATGCAGTGCTGTGTTACAATCCCAATCACCACCTAAGCTAAAGGATCTAGAGAGTTTTTCTATTCCTTGTAATATAGGATGTTTAGCTATTGATAAAGTCCTTTGTGATTTAGGGGCTAGTGTTAATGTAATGTCATTTTCTATATGTAAAAAGCTAAATATGGGTCAACTTAATGTTATAACCATGACCTTACAAATGACCGACCGTTCTATTAAACACCCTTTGGGAATTTTAGAAGACGTACCGGTTAGAGTAGGGAAATTTTTCATACCAGTTGACTTCGTCGTATTAGATATGGCTGAGGACACCCAAATTCCTATTATCTTAGGACGACCATTCCTCCATACTGCGGGGGCAGTTATAGATGTTAAGAATGGGAGACTTACACTAACAGTGGGGGATGACACTATCACTTTCAACTTACATAATGCAATGAAACACCCCATGCTAGAAGAGACATGTCATAGGGTCGATATTGTGGATTTGACTGTTGATAACTGTCTCTCTTTATGTTTGAATAAGGATCCTCTGGAGATCGCCTTAATTTCCAGCACCGCTGAAACTGGAAGCTCACGGAGTAAGGAAGTAGTTTAGATGGTAAAACTGCTAAAAGGAGAGGAATGCAAATTACAAAAGGTGTATAGTTTAGGTAACCCCCCAAAGGTTACCGAGGTAAAGAAACCTGAACTTAAACCCCTCCCCTCTCATCTTAAGTATGTTTTTCTTGATTCCCATGAGATGAATCCTGTAATTGTCAGTACTAATCTATCTGTAAGCTAACTTACTGATTTGTTGGTAGTTTTAAAAAGACACAAGAAGGCTATAGGTTATAGCATTGACGATTTACAAGGCATTAGTCCTGACTTTTGTATGCACCGTATCCACTTAGAAGAAGACCATAAACCTTGTCGGTAGGGTCAACGTCGTTTGAACCCTACTATGCAAGAGGTAGTTAGAAAAGAGGTGCAGAAATTGTCAGATGCAGGGATCATATATTCTATTTCTGACTCAAAGTGGGTCAGTCCTGTTCAAGTAGTCCCTAAGAAGGGAGGGACTACGGTCGTCACTAATGAGAAAAACGAGCTCATATCTACTAGACTAGTGACAGGGTGGAGGATGTGTATTGATTATAGGAAGCTTAATGTAGCTACTAGGAAACACCACTTCCCTCTTCCCTATATTGACAAAATGTTAGAGCGTCTAGTGTGTCATAAATATTTTTGCTATCTAGACGACTACTCGAGATTCTTTCAGATCCCCATTCATCGTGACGATCAGGAAAAGACTACCTTCACATGCCCTTATGGTGTCTTTGCTTACCAAAGAATGCTTTTTGGGTTATGTAATGCCCCTGCCACCTTTCAACGTTGTATGATGGCTATTTTCTCTGATTATATCGAGTCTATTATGGAGGTCTTTATGGATGACTTCAGTGTTTATGGGACCGATTTTGATAGTTGTTTAGCTAATCTGACTAAAGTCTTACAACGTTGTGAGAAAAGTAATCTTGTGTTAAACTGGGAAAAGTGCCACTCCATGGTAACTGAAGGGGTGGTACTTGGTCATTTGGTGTCTTGACAAGGCATTCAAGTGGATAAGGCTAAAGTGTTAAAAGTGGATAAGTAATCTTATTTGTTAAAAGTGTTAGAAGTTTCCTTGGTCATGCGAGGTTTTATCGCCGCTTTATTAAGGACTTTTCAAAATTTGCTCAACCATTGACTAAGTTTCTCTATAAGGATGCCCCGTTTGTGTTTACTGATGAATGTGTTAAGTCTTTTAACAGGATTAAACAAGCTCTAATCTCAGCTCCTATTATCTAGTCTCCTGATTGGAATTTGCCGTTTGAGATAATGTGTGATGCTAGTGACTATATAGTTGGGGCTGTTTTGGGGCAAAGGAAGGATAAGGTGCTACATGCAATCTATTATGCTAGTAAGACCTTGGATGACGTACAAGTTAACTATGCTACCACTGAAAAAGAGTTACTTGCGGTTGTCTTTGCTTTAGATAAGTTTAGAGCCTATCTTGTGGGTTCTAAGGTGATCGTCTACACTAACCATGCATCACTTAAATATTTGTTAGCTAAGAAGGAAGCCAAACCTCGACTTATTCGTTGGATCTTGTTATTACAAGAATTTGATTTGGAGATCCGGGATAAGTCTGGTGCATAGAATGTGGTTGCTGACCATTTGTCTCGTTTAAGGTTTGAAGGGGGAGATTCCATCCCCATTGATGATTCGTTTGCTGATGATCATCTCCTTGCCATTACCATGGAGACTCCGTGGTTTGCTGCTTATGCCAACTATTTGGTTGGGGGAATTATGCCTCCCGGTCAATCTTATCATCAAAAGAAGAGGTTTCAACACGATGTCAAGCGGTACTTTTGGGATGATCCTTATCTATTCCGGGAGTGTGCCGATGGCATTTATCGAAAATGTATTCCAGAGGGTGAGGTACATGCCATCCTTTCTCATTGTCACTCTACTCCTTATGGCGGTCATCACGGTCCCTCAAGGACATTTAATAAGGTTATGCAGTTAGTCGGGTAGGACATTTAATAGGTGCTTCTCCATACCGGTTAGTCTATGGCAAGGCATGCCATTTAACGGTAGAACTTTAGTATATGGCTATGTGGGCCATTAAAGATCTTAATATGGATCCCTCACTAGCGGGTGAGAAACGACTTACGCAATTGAACGAGCTTGATGAGTTTCGATTGCATGCCTATGATAATGCTCGGGTTTATAAGGAGAAGACAAAGAAGTGGCACGACAAGCATATCATGCAACGGGAATTTAAAGTTGGTGATAAAGTATTATTATTTAACTCCTGTTTGCGTTTGTTTCCAGATAAACTCAAGTCCAGATGGTCGGGACCGTTCACAGTGACGGAGGTGAACAAGTTTGGGTCGGTTACGCTAGAAACCGAGAAGGGTGAAAATTTCAAAGTCAATGGTCAACGCTTGAAGATCTATTATGATGGGGCATTTATAGGAGTGATATCGGCCGTCGACCTTTTCACTCTTGATAATTCACCATGATTTTGAGGTAACACGGTCATGCAAGACCGATATAAACCAGCGCTAGCCGGGAGGCAACCCGGTATTTAATTGTACTTCATTTGTAAATTTTATTTAAAATCCATTTTAGTTAGCAATTAGCTTAGTTATTAATGTTATGGTTTAATTAGATTTAGTTTGGATAGTTAATATCGGTCTACTTTATGCTTAGAGTAAGGTCAGGGAGAGATCTAACAATTTTATTAAGTGCTTGCAGGTAATAAAATTGGAAGTCGAATTAAGAATGGAAAGAAAAATAAAAGAGCGAGAAAAAGATAATAAGAGCATTCTCAAGGTTGCTCGATCGAGCAAGGTGGTGCTGCTCGATCGAGTTCGACATGTGTACAATAAATCCGAGAATCGAGCAAAACTTGAAAACTTGCTTCATCTAGGTTGCTCGATCGAGCAACATTACCTTGCTCGATCAAGTCGGGTCCGGTCCGACCGGTTTGTAGCACAAAAGCAGGTTTTTCCCCAAATTCTTTATTTCTCCTTCATTATTTCGACTATTCTTCTCTCTCCCTCACCCATATTCTCTTAATTAACTCTATCAAACACACTCATAGCATCAATTCATCATCTTATTATCATCAACAATCATCATCATACTTGTTTTAAGTGCCATCTTTGAAGAAATTGATCTTTGTGCTCCCTAATTTTTGTTGGAGCCAGTGTCCTCCACAGTTAGTGCAATAACATAAATAAACCTCTGTAGGTTCACAGGGTATACTTTGTATAATAATCAGTTGATTAACGTTTATCAATAACGGTTGGCTTGCTAGATAAGTTTGACGTTATTGTCATACAGATGGCGGTGATCAGCTGGTCCCTACAAGTCACACCTAAAGGATGTGTTTGAGAGATGTGATTGTTTGAGAAAATAATCATATTGATACCCTATTATATGACTAAAAGGTTAGTCAGTGTTTTTGACTAAAAGGTTAGTCAATGTGATGATGAGACGATTATTTAATAATGATTAAATAAAATTAGCTGAGACGAATTAACTGTAATTCGTAAATTGAATATAAAATGTTATATTTAATTGTTGTATATAATGTAAGCTAATTAAACATAAACCGTTATAAATAATTGGCGAATTATAAATATACGGATATTTATTTTTAATGATGTATTATAATGTCGGTCCATGTAAAACGACAATTATAATATATTACATTATATTGAAAGCTAAAATAACCAAAAACGAAAGTATCCGGATACACTCGGTTTTTAGTCAATGGGTAGTTATTTTTGAGGAGACTAAATCTCCTCATATAAAACCTATGTGCCGTGAGAAAGTAAGCAGAGGAAGAAAATTGAGATTTTCATTTTCTAACCTAACCTAATTCTCACTACTGCCTCCATCATTCACACATCAGAAAAAGACAAAAGTTATCAGTAACTTTTGACAAAACACAAAACCCTTCTTCTCAACAGTGAGATCGTGTAAGGGGTTAACTTTCTAGCAAAAGAAAAGGGTATTTCTCGAAGCATCTTGGGTGCAACGATTAGGAGGATATCTACCTTGATATCTCTGTTCTTTACGCCTATTGCTAGGACCGGAGGTTGATTTCTATATCTTTTCTTTGTTTTCGTTTATGACTTGATAATCAAATTATTACTTTTCGTTATAATCCTATAATAATTGTATTGTGGTAATACCGATTTCCCACAAGTGGTATCAAAGCATAGGGCACGAAATTGTTTTAATTTGATTTCATAAACCGAAACTGTTTATGCCGCTATGTGTTTGACTCGATCGAGGACTTTAGTGTCTCGATCGAGCAGTTTTTGTGAGTTTTTGGTCGATCGAGTCTTTGTATTTACTCGATCGAGCAGTTTTCTAAACCTTTTGGTCGATCGAGTATTTGTTTTTGCTCGATCGAGCAGTGTTCTCATTTTTGTTGGTCGATCGAGTGATGTTTATACTCGATCGTGGTCCCTGTTTATCGACTAGGAAGAATTAGTCGATCGAGAGACTTTATTGTTTAATGTCTTCTCGATCGTGTACTTTACAGAATCGTATTTCCTTTCGTATTGGTTTTCATTTAGATTTATTTTGTTATTTTAATCTGTTGAAATAACATACAATAGATTTGTAGATGTTTTAATTTAATAAAGATTAGATTAAAATGAAAATGAAAATGATGTTGAATGAGTTTATCATTAGAAAGGATATTAATTTTTCCCTATTTTGTCGATAAGGACCTTTTGCTGAAAAAAAAAAAAAAATTTTGCCGAAAAATTTTTATGCTGAAAAATTTCTGTTTTTCGGGTTCATGTTTTTGGCCTTTAATTGTACATTATTCGGATTGTGTATAATTAATGTGAAACGGTTCATATATGCTTTATATCTTACATTTTAAAGCAGTTTGAAATGTTTAGGATAGTTCATTTTATCAGTAAAATGAATTGGGATTGTAATTAATGTGGGTAATTACAGAATCACCACATAATTATAATCGATGTTATAGGGTGGTTTGGATAATAAAACATCGTAATAACTGTATTATGTCTTGTATGTTTTATTTTAGTTGATGCTTTTATAATGTTTTGGATTGTTTGAATGGATTTTAACGTTTTTACAATCAGTTGTAACTTAGTGTGGCCTTAGTAGATTGTGTTACCGTAATGATGGTAACATAGTCTTGGATGTAATTTGAGATCTCGAATCTCCATTATTTTAGTTTTGGGTTTTGAAATTAGTATGTAATAAATAGGATCTATGTAATTTTATTTATTGTAATTTCAAAGAAGACTAAAGATGGACATTGGAGCTCACTCCCGCTACATGGACCAAGAAGGGTGATCAAGTCAAGCTTCGAGGGTCCAAGCAGTTGGATTCCAAGTTGTATTTCATTCTTTTTGGTAGGATAGGTCACACTAGGACATGTTTTTCTTTTACGTTTTTCATTCTCGTTTACTTTCCATCACATGATAGATATAATTGCATCATATTCCGCCTAAACCAAACCACCTAAACTAATAAAATGCATGTAAAATGATTCATATAGGTTGAATATTTTAATCATGGACATACAGATGTCACTCGCTTATAGGGCCATCACCTTAGTTAAATCATTCTCGAGTTGCGAGAATCGATTCACTTAAAATGAATTTAAGTTAACGGCTTGAGGGACCTTCACTATAAATTAAAATTGAGACGTCTTTATAGGGGAAAAACTACTATGGCCCCTTCTTCGTCGGAAGTATAATATGAACCCCTCTACGTTGGGTAAGTAGTGAGTGTTGACTATTTTATCTAAACATTATAATACGACGTAATATCTCGGGAGTATGATGCGAATCTAAAGATACGAAGGTTAAGAAATTTATCGACCAGGAATTTTAAAAGTAGAATTAGCCAAGAGGTTGGCTTATCAATTTACAGAAATTGAGTCTTGGGATCATTTATATAATTCTTGAGGGAGGTCAATTGTATAAATGCACGAGTCATCGAATTAAACAGTTTTTCATTAGACTCAAATTTAAAAACGATGAAACTTATCATATTTATTTTCTTTTTCCACAGTCATATATTCAGATATAAACTGCTAATAACAAATGGCTGGCCATACTGATGACCCAATGCCAAGTGCCACGCTCGGACGTGAGTCCTGGCTTAAGATGTTCATGGACACTATGAATCAGTCAACGCGACTGAAGAATAACTGGTCCAACTTTGCGGACTGGGAGGCGGCATTACGGAATGCTGCCATTGCTGACGGTAAGCTCAAGTACTTGACTGAGCCACTACCGCCAAACCCAGGCCCCAATGCAGGAGCAAATGAATCACTTGCTTATATTGATTTCGTAATGGAGGCGGGTGCGATAAAGAACGTACTCATCTTTTCAATGGAATCAAATTTGCAAAGGCGATTCATTGCCCATGGTGCGAACAAGATTTTCACCACGCTCTCTAACGAGTTCTCGAAAGCACCGAGGATCGTTAGCTATGAGCATACATGTCGCTTCTTTGAAGCGAAACTCCAGAAGGGCCAAGCAGTTAGCCCACACATTCTTGACATGATTGAGAATGTCGAGAAACTGGAAGCACTTGGTTGCAAAATCGATGAGAAGATCGTCATAGACCGCGTTCTTCATTCACTTCATGATGGTTTTGCCCTTTTCAGGGCAAATTACTATATGAATGATATGAAGAAGAGTCTTCATCAGCTCCACTCACTCCTTGTACAGACAGAGAGTGATCTGAAATTGAGTGGGAGTCTGAAACAGAACGTTCTCATGATTGGCAACAAGGGCAATGGTAAGAGCAAGGCTAAGGCTAACCTAGCTGTAGGGAAGCCAAAATTCAAAAAGCCAGGGCAAGGCAAGAGTGGGCCTGGTGAGTCTAGCGGTAGCTCACAAGGCAAGACAAAGAGCGATGAAGATAACGTGGAGTGCCACCACTGCCACAAGTTTGGGCATTGGAGGAGGAACTGCCTCGTGTACCGAGAGGACTAAATTAAAGCAGGCCGCGTCTCTCCAGTTGGTATGTCTTCTTCTTTTATTCATATGATTGAGATCAACCATGCAAGTTTCGGAACTTGGGTACTAGGTACTGGTTGTGGTTCTCATCTGTGCAATCATTTGCAGGGTCTAAGAAACATCACAACTCTCGCAAGGGGTGATATGGACCTGCAAGTGGGGAATGGAGCAAGAGTAGCTGCATTTTCAGTGGGAACATATGTAATACAACTCCCGAGTGGATTTGAGTTATTTCTGAATAACTGTTACTATGTACCCAGTTTATCTAAAAACATTATTTCAGTTTCCGTACTTGATAAGGACGGCTTTTCGTTTGTAATAAAGGATAATAGCTGTATTTTCTCTTTAAACGAAATGATTTATGGTAAAGCAGTTTCCATGAATGAGATTTATGTTTTAGATCAAACCACAGATATATTGCATGTGAGTAGTAAGAAAGTAAAGGTTGGTGACAAAGATCAAACCTATTTATGGCATTGTCGTATGGGACACATAAATGAAAAACGCGTGAAGAAGCTCATTGATAATGGGACTATCTCCACATTTGACTATGAATCTTTTGGCACGTGTGAATCATGTCTCATAGGCAAAATGACTCGAATTTCCTTCAAAGGTGTTGGAATGCGCGCTGCTGACCTATTAGGACTCATACATACTGATGTGTGTGGACCTATGTCAATCAACGATAGAGATGGCTATAGATATTTTATCACTTTCACGGACGATTTATAAATAATTGGCGAATTATAAATATACGGATATTTATTTTTAATGATGTATTATAATGTCGGTCCATGTAAAACGACAATTATAATATATTACATTATATTGAAAGCTAAAATAACCAAAAACGAAAGTATCCGGATACACTCGGTTTTTAGTCAATGGGTAGTTATTTTTGAGGAGACTAAATCTCCTCATATAAAACCTATGTGCCGTGAGAAAGTAAGCAGAGGAAGAAAATTGAGATTTTCATTTTCTAACCTAACCTAATTCTCACTACTGCCTCCATCATTCACACATCAGAAAAAGACAAAAGTTATCAGTAACTTTTGACAAAACACAAAACCCTTCTTCTCAACAGTGAGATCGTGTAAGGGGTTAACTTTCTAGCAAAAGAAAAGGGTATTTCTCGAAGCATCTTGGGTGCAACGATTAGGAGGATATCTACCTTGATATCTCTGTTCTTTACGCCTATTGCTAGGACCGGAGGTTGATTTCTATATCTTTTCTTTGTTTTCGTTTATGACTTGATAATCAAATTATTACTTTTCGTTATAATCCTATAATAATTGTATTGTGTTAATACCGATTTCCCACAATTTTGCCCCAAACGCGAAATCTAGGGTTTGCTTCTCCTTCTTTGATTTTGTGCTTTTAATTGTTGTTTATTGCTTCCTTCCTTAATTCTTTCATTTTTAATCACTCTTACATTGCTTATTGCTCCGTCTTACTTGCGTTTTAGACCCAAATTTGATTTTTTTCGAACTAGGGTTTGGTAGATCCGTCTTTGTGAGCATATTGTGGAGTTTGTCTGCTTTATTTGCTTCATTTCGTCATGTCTAGACAAGGAGGA
>JAIUZE010012157.1:0-73073 GCA_022085475.1 Heliosperma pusillum | reverse complement strand
TGCTAATTGATTTTAGCTAAGCTAAGAGGGTAACAGATTCCGAGTTACTCGACGATTATAATGTCACATAAGCTTTTTCTTAGGTTTTAGGTTCAATTATGGTACTAATGATTTTTAGTAGGAACATGTTAAGTAGTTATGATTTATCTGTTGTATGGAATTTTTAATATGTTTAGTGTTAGACATGTTAGTATGATTAATTATAATTATGATTTGGTATGATTGATGGTTTTGAATTGGATGTTTAAAAATGGATTGTTTGTTCATTTAAAACATGTTAGAATTAATTGGGTGGGTGGTTGATTGTGGCCGTGGAGGGTGGCCGGAAACTAGTGGGTGGTGGTGAACCGGACAGACCGGCCGGTCCCAGGCCGGTTCAGACCCGGTTGGGATGCTGGTCCATGTCGGGTCAGGGGTGGTTTGGTTCTTTGGGTTCGTGTCGATGTTTGATTGATTGGTTGTTGTTTTGACGGGTTTTAATTAAGTTAGCAATGCGGGAAATAATAAGAAACGTTTTTGTAAAAAGTATATAAATGCCAAAAAGCCCATTTAGGCCGTGGGCCAAGTTCAGGCCCAATGGGGGGGTACGCCCCAACTCAGCCCGTGGGTTCCCACTTTGGGGACTTGTGACGGGTTTTTGAGTTACGTCATTGTTTATCGCGTTTTTATAATTAGCAAGCGAGAGAAATATAATAAGTAAAATATTTAAGAAAAAGGTTTTTCAAAATTCCTTATTCTCACATGTAGAAAATTATAAGACGAGACCGTAGTTTAATTTAATATCCTTTAAGTCAAACGGGGTTTTGGGTATAATATAATCTAATTCACATGTTAGAAGTTTTATTAAAATAACATGTAAGGATTATGTTGATTTTATGTCTATGTGATAAAGACTCTGTTTCTAGCCGGTTTGATCCAACGGGTTTGGTCAAACTAAGATCTAGTCAGCCCCGATTTGACTGATGACCCGTCGCGGGACTCGGGTCGGGGATTTGTATTCAAGTAAAGTTGTATTTAATTACTGAATTAGCCTTAGTAGATACGAGGCGATATGATATTTGATTATTATTGATATGCAATTAGTCACATGATAGGATGTTATTCCCGTGACTGATTTATTATATGGTTGGTGTCGTGTTGACTAAGTACCCATAGAGAATTATGGATATATGGCGTCTTGACCATTCTAATTCTAAATGAGTAGCTTGGACCATGACATTGATAGGCCCGTACTATCTTTAACGAGTATAAGTTCGCCGCTTGATAGCTTTTGTGTCTCGGCTTGGTGGGTTTATATCCCAGTCGGGGCATGGCTGCCTTATCCATTTTGGGACTGGAGTCAGCTTAAGTACTAGCCATCTCTGCTTAGGGTCGCATAGTAAGTTTCTCATAAGACGGTTATGTCATGGGACGGGGAACGGATAGCTGTTGTCGCGTAGGTCTGATCGTTAGGACTAGACTGTTTTCTACCTTGTGGTATAGCCTCGAGTAAAGAAGTCGACTATTGACTGTCCTAAGAACTTATGCCTGTTTGTAGACGTATTGGTCTTTCATGTTTGTATGATTCTATGAGTTTTAGAAGGTGAGATGCAAGCCGGCTAAGATTGATAGAGTTTGGATTACCGATTGTTAACTGATTCACATGATTACGTGTGGATTAGGGTTTGAGTGTATCACGGCCATGTTTCTGAGAGGAACCTCTGAGCTAGCATACCAGCTTCCCTACCTCGAGTTATAGTTTATTATCGGTTTCACATGATAGCTTTCACATGCTAGGTTATTTGTTAGTTATCTGTTTCATAACATGAAAAGCATATCATATATGTTAAAGTTTTGTATTGTCCATATACATGGCTTTTATGTTATTCATGTTTTATTAAACTTGACATTTCGTGGCTGGGAGAACTCGGAGTTACTCCCCACTGACTGTGGCTTCCGTGTTTATATTTAATGCGGTTGGCAGGTTTGTGATGCATACATTGGGTACATTGACGAGGTAGCGAGCGAAGTATTTACCTTGGACCTATATTCGGTTCTTTAGGATTGTATATTATTATACACTCTTTTATTTCGTATTTATACGGGAGATATGTCTCTCGTTTTGGATATGTATTTTGTATAATATTATTTCCTTTTTGTTGAACCTTTTTATTTAAGACACCTTCGTTATGTATTATCATCTTTTATTTAGTTAAATTATTTTTTTTCTTTCAGCAAATTTGAGGGTGTCACACCCACGAGCGTGGTAGCCCTAATGAACACGGGATTCATAGGTGTTATTAATTAGTAAGGCTAATCTCAATTTTTAAACATGTGAGAGATCTTGTCAATTTAGTTATTAATTCCGTATAAGTGAACTAAGTCGGTGAATTGTGAATAACGTTGAATTGACAATAACAGTAAATAAAATGCATGTGTGACGATTTTGGCATGAGCGGAAATAAAGCAAGCAACCAAGCAACGATAAAATGCTAGTATGGCCACCTAGCTAATCAAATTAACTAGATAATTACAAATTCGGAAACCAACTCCTTGGTCCCTTGCCTCTTCACTTGGAACACCTTCCAAAATGGCACTGTCTTGAGGGAGTCACCGGTCTTCATAAAAAATAATTACAAATATACAAATATAACTATTCCTATTATACATTTATTCTATGAAATAAAATTATTAAAATATACAAACCGGCGATACGAGATCGCAATAAAATTACAACCAAACCGTTATTTTCTTACATTACGGGTAATAACGATTAAAACTAACTAGGCCATACTAGGTACAAAATTTGCCTAAATTATTAAATAAATGACATTCAATCATTCAACCATAAATAAAATAAATTGCTGCAAAATTCATGCCAAAATCACCCTAAACACATTCATGCTCATTGTAGCTCGATTTTTCGGAATTTATTGATTTTTAACCATTAAAAATAAATATCAACATTTAAATCTCATTTAAATTCAAACTAATTAACTAAACTGTTTTACAACTCAAAATTAGTCCCTACTAATTTTTTTGGTCATTAATTAGATCGATTTGATTTCATTTGCTAAATATTACGGTTTAATCATAACAATTATGAAATAAAACCAATATAAAATATAAACATCACAAAATTTGAAACCAAAAAATTTGTACATTATGAAACAACTCCAGAAACTCTAAAAGTAAAAACATATCCTCAAAAAATTTATGTTAATTTTATGAACAAATAACTTAGTATTTAATGGTTTTATCAAATAAAAATCATTAAATACAGTAAAACAGTGAAACAAATTGTGCAATTTCACCAAGAGTATCAACATCAGAATGTAAAATGCACCACAAATTTTCAAGACCATAAAAGGAAGTTTCAGTTTTATGAACATTATAATCTCATATTATCGACTTTTAGCGTATAAAAATCAATAAACATGCAATACTTAATTAAAAGTCACGAAATTTTACATAAAATATGTAAGACATACATGTGAGATCATATTAAAATTTCATGGCCAGAATAAACATGCAACTTTTTTTAGTTAACTTTTAACTCATAAAATGCATGTTAACTCGGTTTAAACGCCAAAAATCAAAATAAATAGCAAATCAATCCTTCAAATCACGAAATTTGACCACAAACATTTTGAGGTCAGTAGGTATACATGCACCAAAAAAGTTTGTCAGAATTGTATTTTAACTTAAATATTTGATTTATTAGTTATCTTATAACTTTAATAAAAAATGTCCAAAATGAACATGCATGCTACAAGCTAGCTCTGATACCACATGAATGTCCATAGACTTTAACTAGACTCCTCTAATTAGTTACTAAATTAGTTGTTAGTTTAGTATTTAATGATCTATGTAACATGCATGCAAATATAAAGACATTTATATAAAAGAAGAAATTTTCTCACATTGATATGGAAAATATATGGGCACAACAAGAACTCCTTCTTGTTGTTCTTGAGCTATAAATATGGATGAACACAAGTAATCTCCAAACTAGAAGATCTCCTCTAAGTTGCACCAAGATGAACCCAAATAATCTACTCTTATTATTAACTAGATAATAAGATAGATATTATACTACCAATATTAGAATATATTACTACACTAGTAATACTTAGTAAATATTAGTATATGAGAGTTTTTAGAGAGAAGGTGAGTTTTGAGAGATGAATGATAAAATAAGCAAGAATGAAGTAGTAATGAAATGAACAACAATTGTTCTCTTTATAGCCAAGAGGGTCGGCCATAGGATCACCAAAAGAGTGAGTTTTTCTTCTTATTTTATTGCCATGCAAAGTGGTGGTGTGTTGTAGTGAGTAAAATGATTTTAGGTTTACTATTCATGTCATAATCACATGTGGCTTGTGAGTATGAATAAGAGCAACCATAATCACCATCTACTACATGTAAACCGGCCATGTGAGGCCTATTTTGATCCATTTTGATTTTTGATATTTGTCCCACAAATACTTATTAATCATATGCTTAATTATCTTGTATAATTAAGTGTTAATTTGATCATATAACAATTATATGACTCAATTAAATAAATAATATGTACTTAACATTTTACGTAATATTTTACCATTATATCAATATATAATGGGTCCCACAATGCTTAGTTAATTTATTTTACAACTCCTTGTAAATATAATTAACTAATTACCTCTATCTCAAACCCTCAACTAATTTAGTAATTTAATGATTAATTACTAAGTTAAATCTTATTTAATCGTATTAAAATAAGATATAAATTTATTAGTCAATTATCGCATAATTGAAAAATAAGTTTAATCGAATTTGAGTTCTTAACTCAATTTCTAAAAATTAACTCTCGTACATATCGAATATATGTAATGTACTAATTAACTGTATCGTATACAAATAATAAGTTACTATTTGGATTTCATCCTTTAGGTGTGACCGAAAGGGATCAGTTGATCACCGCCGTCAAACGACAATAACGTCAAACTCTAGTCAGCCAACCGTTATTGATTTACGCTAATCAACTGACTAATCATATATATAGTCAATAAATATCCCAATTATATTCCTTAATAAGATTTATTATGTGGCGCACTATTGTGGAAGACACCTACTCCAACAGTTTAGGGAGCATTCTGACGCTGATAGAGAGGCTGACTTGGCGGGTGCGAGTGGGGACGCCCTCCTTCTTCATGGTGAGGATTATGCCGGGTTCGTTCACCAGAGACTGTCGTACTGGCCGATAGTGGTGAGCATTGCTTGTTTCTTGTTTTCTTTGAATTGACTTGAGAAAATGATGAATGATCGCCAATTAAAGCGTCATTTAACCTTTGTAGGAGATCGAGGTGGCAGGCGTCGAGCCCCAGCTTACCCCAGGTGCTGGAGTACACAGATGCGGCCGGTTTCACGACGACTTCGGAGCTCCGCGATTTTAGTAAGGCGGTGATCGACGCTGGCTTGGATAAGTGGCAGCATGTAGTGAGGAGGGTACGCGTCTAATTTTGGTTATTTTCATTATTTTCATTGCATAGGAATGCTTTTGATCTGACCTTTATTTTCATTTTAATGCAAGTGGCACCGTCTCGGCACATGGCATTGTGGAGGGTGGCAAACCGGCTGCGGGCCACGGCCATCGACGCGCTGTCAGGTGGTCAGAATTGACAGGTATGAACCACTCTTTCCTCCTTATTGTATCTTCATCTATTTTGAAATGAAACGATTGACATTAGGCATTTCTTCACAGAGAGAGTTGGAGCGGGAGTTGGCAGAGTCCCGAGAGGAGACGTCATATCTATTGAGTAAGCTGGAGGCCAGGGATGCTGAGATCGCCGCTCTCAAGGTGACTGTAGCCATGCTGGGTGGCGATGAGGATTGGGTGCCCTCTGCTTTGCTGTCGACTTGTACATTTTGACTTGTTTTTGTATATATTTTGACTTTGTCTCGGGCGAAAGCCCCTAGATATGGATTTTTAGATTTTGTTTTGGGCGAGAGCCCCCAATTTGATGTACATGGCTTTTGAGTACCTCTATTGTTAGGTATTTTCTGTTCCTGCAGGTTATTCTAAAAAACAGGTTTGGTAGACGACGGTTTCTGTCGTCATGCTTCCGAAAATCATAAAAAAACTCACATATTAGAAATCACATAATTTACATGTAGCATTGGTGGCCTAAACTGACGGAAAACGAAAATGGAATGTGCAAAAATGTCCGGATGATATGGAGGGCTACCCCCCAAAAAAAGAGATTTAAAAGAAATGTAAGTGCGAATGGTATAAATAGATACGTCGGGGAAGCTATTATTCATACAAATCTTCCGTCTATCATACGTCTATCACACAAATTCTCTCTAATCACAAAAACTTTCACAATCATGGATGCTTTTGAAAACCGTGTTAAAGAGTCAACGAATGAGTTCACAAATGTAGAGAAACAAGATATGGGTGCTTTCAATCTAGGATCGATCTTGAGCCTAAAGTTGGCGAACGTTGTGACGCCTTTCTTGGATGCTTGTCTTGGATATTGGAACCCGAGTTTGCATGTTTTATCCTTTCCTGGAGGCAAAATTTGTCCCTTTCCTGAAGAAATAGCTGCTATTGGAGGATGCGACCTTGAAGATGCACCATCTATACCCCTTAACTCCGAATGGTGTAAGAATAAATTCAGGGACCTTCTTGGATTGACCAAGGCTGAGGTAGATCCTTATGTGACCTCGAAAGGCGTTCGTATGCACGATTTTGTTGATCGATTCATAAATAGGAAGGACCATTCTATATCATATGTTGCGAGGCGCAGAGCCTTTGGATTTTGCCCTCTGCATTCCTATATCTTGCAAGGCCATGTTGATAAGAAGATTAAAGGGGGCCCTCTTTTCTTGAACCTGGTGGAACAAATGGAGCACCGCAAGAGCCCATCATGCGTTTGTCTAGGAGAGATCATTCTTGGACTGGATAATAGAAAGGAAAATCGATAATTTCCTTATTTGGGCAGTCCCATCATCTTGCAGGTAAGAACCTTTTGTTTTCTCTTTCTTTCTTTTTCTTTTTTGTCTTTTTTTTTTATTTTTCTTTGTTTTCGTCTTTTTTTTTCGATTTTTCTTTAGCTTGTTATTTTTTTACGTGTTCTTTTTTTTCTTGCTGTAAATATGGCTAATGGAACGGCTGCGGTTGATCGAGCCCCCAGTTAATGTGCCAGTATATCGTGCTCGATCAATTACTATGATAACCAGGCTCTATATGGTGGACTTTACCCGGTATGCAACTATTGAGAAAATTAGCTGAAGAGATCGATCGTGCCATGGTGGCATCTCAGGTCAGTCACCTGGTATCATCTCTAGATTCTAATCGGTCAGTTCGCCTTTCTGGCTGGGAATTTATGGTATGTATATTTCCGGAAAGATTGTTGAGGCAAGTGGGCCTTAAACAGAAAATTCAGAGGCTTGATACTGTTCCCCAGACTGCCTTAGCTCATACTGCAGAGTCTTGCCGAGAATGGGCTACTAGGTGGGTTGATAGAAACATGTGGTTCATACCCGTTCCAGTTGGCTAGTTATGGGTATCTCGCTCATATTTGCAATGGTGAAAGGCTAGTATCCCTGAGGAACATGATAAACTGAGGAAACACGAGCCTGTATATTACAAGATCTACGAAGTGGCTAAAGAGAAAGAAACGTATCTCACTGAAGGGGAAAAAGAAGCTGGATTCCAAGTTATTCATCCAGCAAAGAAACCGAAACTACTCCTGCCGCGAGGATGGTGATGGATAGAAATGGTAATGCTAAACCGCGAGAAAGACCATTGGTGATTAGGTCTGAGATAGCACAAGAGCGCCTGGCTCGTGGTCGAGACAAAAATGAATGACAAAGGTGACAAAGGCAAGGGGAAGATCGAAGAATAGCCTTGGTCATATGATATTATTTAGTATTATTTGAGTTGTAATAAATGTGACAACCCTCGCGAATGCGGAAATATAAAACATACAAGCATGTGAATTATATAGCGGAAATATGAAGTTTTAAAAACTTTTATACATGCAAGGAAAGAATACGAGGAGTGTCAAATATTACAAACTAAAGTACGAATTATACTACATCAAGAGACGAAGTCTCTCCAAAATGTTAACAAGTAAAAGTGTTTAGCAAATAAGCTAAAATCGTCAAGAGGTGTTTTAATCCAGGGACAACGCCCGCTAGCGCACACCCGAACCCTAAATGTCAAGCAAAAATCCATCCATGCAAACAACCTGTTCATCCATGAAAAACATGAATGCCACAGTCACTGGGGAGTAACTCCGGGTTCTCCCAGCCATATCACATTAAACGTACATAGAAGGAAATACAAAAGTAAAATCATGCATATATAGATATACATGTGAGATACGATAAGAATAGATAGGCAATTCGATAAATAATGATAAGAGCATATGGAATACAAATCCGAATCCATCATGTTATTCAAAGACTCGGGGAAGACACTCTTAGGCAACCAATACGCTCACTAGGGCTTACATCTCACCGTTAGCGGTATAAGTTTGATAAGATTGAGACTCGACAAACAAACCATGCCAAGTCATGCGATGATCACAATAAATCCATCATATTATCATCCATTCAAACGTACCAATACATTGACGATGCCAAATCATGCAATGACCATGAATAAAATCATGAAATCACGCATTCAAGAAACGACACAAAGACGACATCTCTCACGGTAAATGAAACGCACTAGCACCGTGTACATGGCAAGTATGATTAAAAGGCATCCACGGGATAACATTTCCCTGAACTCATACACGATCACATTCGTATATGTAGACTAATTTCCTCCTGGTAGGAACGATAAGGCTCCTAATCTAAACCTGGCCAGATTCTCGGAATCACATTTTCCGATTCGACATGCGATCACGTTTCGCATCCAAGACTCGGTCAATCATAGACGCCGAGTACCCACATTCTCGGTAGATCAATTCACGAAAGAGGCGGAAAACGAGCTCAAGCCTCATAACATGCGGTACGCTACATGCAAATAACACCACCTCGCAAGTACACAACATTTGACGGCCGGGTCGATCAACGCATAGCGTTCAACTCCCAACAACGTCGTCGTATGCCCACTAACACATGCATTTAAGCAGTAGGATACCTCCCCGTTCCGACATTCCAGCCTTACGAACGTGGAGGTAGCCAAGGGTTAGAACAAGTTTATGAATCAATACATGATACATAAGGATTAGAACAAGTTTATGAAGCACCATAAATAAGAAACATAGATACCTCTCCAAAACAACGTTGTTTGGAACCCAACAAAAACAAGGGTCCACTTCAAACGGTCATAACGAGAGTTCTAGATATGAAAATACAGAAATTCTAAATGGAGGTGATAGCTTATCCTCTTACGGTTCCAACGAGATTTCACAAGCTCAAAACAAGTAAGTAACGAAGGAGATATGATCATTTTACGAAAAGGGGTCAGTGTAGGAAAACTGCAGTCGGCAGCGAGTGACGCAGCCTGCGTCACCACGACGCAGCCTGCGTCCTGTTCGGACAGGTACGAGTCACACAAATCTCCACAATTTCACTAAGGCATAACACAAATATCATCTATCATCACAATTCATCAATTCTCATATCAATTATCAACTAACAACAACCATCATCAACAACACAATTCCTAAGATTACTAATCATATTCTCAATACGATTTCTAACATGGAAAACACATTAAAACATGTAAATGATATCGAGTAACCCTTCACCGTTACCTTTACGCGTCTTTAATCGATTCTAAACCTTCCTAGTCTCCACCTACATACAATTAGATAATAAAAGATGAATATCATTCACCTTGAGAAAGACGTATAATTTAAAAAGCAAGAAAGACGGTAATTTTATTACCAATACGGATAGAGAAAGGTAAGAGGGGAAGAATAAGACGAACTTACGTGAATTTCAACAAGAAACGAGTGAGATATGATGATTCTAAGAATGGAAAGATTATGGAGGCAAGGGTTTTGGTTTGCTTAAGGAAGAAGAAAAGTTGAAATGTGTTGAATGAATGAAAATAGGTTAAGGGAGGTAGTATGAGTTATGTAAGGAAAAAGTCAACAAAAGTCAACAAAAGTCAAACTCGCCTTAAGACGGGATTCTCATGGAATCTCGCGGAAATTCCAAATACGAACTCGGAAATTCTAAATTCGACTCGGAAAATTAAATTTACGATTAAAACTAAATTTCGCTGAAAAGTGTCCGTAAAATATTTTTACTAGGAAAATAGGGTACATTTGCGGGTGTTACAATAAATGGCGGGGTTCTTAGAATCCTAGCCTAGCTTTTATTTTACCATTTTTATGTATATGGCGTATCACTATTAATTATGGAGTAATGATTAAAGATGAAGTTTAGTTAAGAAACTGATGAGATTTTCCTTTATTATTCTTGTGAAATTTCAAATGCAAATGCAAATGTCCTTCTATTTACATTTAAAATAGTGACATGTTGAATCCTGTGAAGGATTGCTTACGTATACATTAGGAAGAATGAAATCAAACCCTGCGCGTAGTTCGAAAAAATGTAAAAGAATAATCGTTCGAAACAAGAGCTTATAATGAACTTTGAAAAAGGTAGCTTGTGCTTTGTACTTGACGACATAAGGTTATCCAAATATCAAAATGAAAAATATGACCGGAAAAGCGAACCCGACAAGGATTAGGAAATCCAAGATTGATACCGTTCCTCATAAGGCCTTGGCACATATTGAAGAGTCTTGTCGAGAATGGGCCACTAGATGGGCGCAGAGAAACGTGTGAAATGTCAAAATGCAAGAGCATGGCGACATTAATTTTGTCTGGCCAGGGGCCGTTTTTATTTCTTGTCGCATGAGCGGCACGTGGGTTATGCGAGGCGCGTTTTGCCAAAGAATTTGAATGAGTTTTGCCCTCTTTATAGTAACAAGCTCGACGATTTAAGCAAAACTAATACTATAGAAACAAAATACTTTGTGACCATATAAGCTTTGTGTACATCCATAAAATTCTTATATGTTAAACAAGGGTAAAAAAATGGAATAGAGTGGAAGGTTCTAATGGTGTTAGAAAACACTGGAGATCTGTGTATTTCTCTCACTCACCTAAATGAATGAAAGGATCGTCCCAAAGGGCATGGAGACATGGTAACCGCGAATTGATTCGTCTGAAATATGTGAAAAGATGATTATTTGAGAGATTTTGTTTTGTTTGTAATATTTGATTGGAGAGATTTTTTTTTGACACTTTGAATTTGTATTGGTTGACAGGATTTTTTTTTCTTGTCTCGTGAAGCATTGATAATATTTGAGACTTTTGATTTGAAGTTGTTGTACTTTTTTTTTTTTTTTTTTATAGTTTTTGGCACGATTGCACTAAAAATTTGGTTTGACCCTCGGGTGAGCTAGTTTTCTAGCACCCATGGTAACGGTATTAAACTGTTTGGCATAGTATGCAATTTGTCTTTATCCGGTAGTCATATGAAATATAGGAATTGACGAATCAGGTAGAAAAATGGAGCCTCCAAACCTAGAAGTCACCTAAAAACACAGTAATCAAGGAATTTTCACACCACACGATATGCAAAAGGTGGTAAATGCACGCCCTTGTTAAGGCTTATTCTACGAGGTCGAGTGATCTACACTAAAGAGATACGACCTAAATTATTTTGAGTCTATTCGATTAATTAAGGGTAAAAAGTAGAACAACTGACTAATAAAAAGTACATGTGCTCTTTTCTATTTTTGGCAACTCAAAGAGGACTAGGATGGTCATATTTATTAACAAATGCAAATATAGTGAAGACAAATATCCCCTTTCAGATGTCGTCTTCAATTCTTGTTCCTAGCATAGTTAAGTCTTTGAAAGATTATATGTTTTTGTATCTGAGGTGGTTTGCATAAATAGGTATCAAATTGTCCATGAACGTTTCTACAAGAATAGCTTTATCTGGACGTTCAACAAGTTGTGTGCTAGTCTTCCTCCACCTACTTAGGAAGTCGGTGAAAACTTCTTTCTCATTTTGGGTAAGAACCTTTAGAGTACGCATATTGACTTGAATCTCAGCATTGTCTGCGTACTGCTTAGCGAACTCGATTGCGGCATCATCCAAGGTTGCAATTTTCTTATGTTCCAGAGAATAGAACCACTGCTTAGGATATGGTCGAGAGATGAAGGACATATCCTTAGGAACATCTCGGGTTTGATCCCTTTGATATACATATAATCTTTGAAGGCAGGAATGTGATTTAAAGGGTTCTCATGCCCCTTGATTTTTGGGATGTCAGTCATGTTGAAGTTGGTTGCCAACTGACTACTTCTAGCTTCATATTTGCGATTGTTTTCCCTGTAGATGTCATCTCCTTTGAGGTAGATTAGGTGTTCTTCCAGGCATTGTAGTCGCTTTTCAGTTTCAGTAAGAACTGGTGGGGGATTGACTTCTGGTCGTCCCACAATGGGTAGAATGTTATCATGCACACTAGGATCAAGAATGTCTGCGGTGGAAGACTAGCTTCTATGGAAACAAATCGGCCTTCAATGGCATTAAGGCAAGCATAAGCTTGGTCCTGACTTCTTTGGAGACGGATGAGCGTAGCTAGGACTAGATCATTACCATTCGGGTTTGGCTCGGTTAAATGAACACTTGTTTGACTAGTTCCCGACATCTTGAAAACTGAGGTAAGAGACCGAAGACAGATCAAAGCACGATCGACCATTCTAGCACACTTAATCAGAAGGACTCGACTTGTGAAGTGGGAGTGTGCCACTTTTTTAAGTGAGTTTTGAAAATGACTAGTTTTGAAATGTTTTTCCTGGACAACCGTAGTGTGGTTGTAGGAGTGTGGATTTGAAGTGGACAAAAGACAATTTTGACTAGACACTTGGACAGAGTTTCGACTCACTTTGCGCTAATTTAGGTCACCTTTGAAAATGCTTTACCATTTTGAAAAGAACTTTATTTTGAAACGTTTGTCATGGTTTTAGTTACAAAATTGTGATCACGTATGGGTTATACACATTTATACAGGAATTATAGCGGTATGTTGAGTGCATTTAAAATGCTTTTGACTTAAAGGGTGGGTTGTCATACCAAGCAATGAAACCCGGGTCTGTGGAGAGGTCCGCGCCAAACATGAGTAAGGTCGGTCCCTAGTCCAATTCCTCGAGTAGTGAAAGCTCTTGATACTAAAATGAGTATGTATCGCGGTATGGTTGACGTCAATCGCTATCCATCCTTAGGTCCCGATGAGAATTTAGACGATCCGAACAGGACGATTGGTAAAAACGGGTTGGGTTGAGCTTAGGAAGGCCGAATAAAATGACCTAAGAAGGTCGAATAATGAAAATCGACAAATGTCTTGTACAAACTATTCCTTAAGCTTGTTCAAGTTTCACCCAGGGTAACACGTAAGTATAATCGCCAGCAGAGTCGCCAAACTGTGAAACACGGATTGGTGATTGTTGCGGAACTATGGTATACGGGGAACCACGGAGAGGCGCACTTGGATTGACAAACGTAGAAATACGCATTTGTGGAGTCACCACCAATATTTATGGAAAATTGGAACCGTTCGAATACTTCATACCATGTCAAGACACAAAGTAATGACATGAACACTAAGAACTTGTTACCCTTAGCAATCTATGTCTAGAATGACTCTCGTAGATGCCAATGAACACGGATGATCATAGAGATCTGGAGTAAGGGGTGAGTGTACGTAATAGGAAGTTCTTTAATCGAACACCTTATCTCGCCCGCCTCGATAGCTGCGTCAACTAATGATTAGGGAAATCGTTTGTACTTGATATGTTATCGATTATGTGCCTTCAATGCAACATCCAACATTTTAATCCTAGCATGTGAATTAGACTATGTCGGTGAACATGCAATTAGCACTCAATTATCTCGAAATTGGGAATTTAGAATTAATTACATACGAGAGAAAAACGAGAATTATAAAATGACAATGACTAAATGAGATTACAACGTATTACATGATCTACGTCAGAAATATACTCAAAATGGAGATTTGAAGAAAAGGATATGGTTTGAAAAACTAAAACAAACTAGGAGCGATAATACGACTAATTGTTAATTAATTACATAATTAAATCTACATCAAGGCAAAAAAAGAAGTTCAGGGACAGAAGTCAACCCAGAACAAGCGCAGCAACAGCTGCGTCCTCTTGAAGAGGTCATAGGCTCATTGCGTCTGATCTTGAGTTGAGTTCTGACAGTAAAGTCAGAATCGCGAGCAGTTAATGTTATTTTGTATATTTACGATGGACTATTGACCTATGATACGAGTAGAAGTGGTTTAACATATCAATTACTATAATTTATATCAACAATGAATCCAGAAATTCGATATGAACGAATTGAACCTCTAAAACCCAAATTTGATTCAAAGACGAAAACCCGCTAATATTGAATTAATAGGGATCTAATTCAAGAACAAAGCGTTTTATGTGAAAGATAATTACGAATTACAGTTTATAAAGAAAGAAAATAAAATAAGAACGAGTTTTCATAAACTTAGAGGAAGAAGAAGAAGAGCACTAGCAAGGCAGCCTCTAGAAGAGGCGAAGCAGATGCTGCGATCCTTCTAGAAGGCGCGGTTGTTACTGCAATTCTTTCCGACGTCATGATCACCGCAAAAAAGGTTTTATAAAAAAAAAGATTTTGATTAAAATCGACTTTGAATTTATTTTTGACGTGAATCTTACATTAATTGAACTAATAATAAATAATAATAAAATATGGTATTTAGACCCTCCGACTTACATGTTTGACGAACGAGAAATAATAAGTTAACGTTTTAGCGATAGCTCAACTCGAATGTATGCAGAATGTGCCCTCGTTAAAGGAGTAAAAAATCGACTGATTCATTGATTCATTGATTAGTTGATTATGTAGTGGTCAAACTTATCGGTCATGCAAACGTGACGGGTACCCAGAAGGATCTGATTATACATGGTTGATTGATCAAGCACGTAGATGTCGAAAAGCTTAGAGCAAGGTCTAGAATGCAAAGAGAGAAGAGAAGGGCGGAACACTCGCGTGCCTTAAAAGTGATAACGGAGCTCTCCTTTTATAGTACAAAATATGAAGAGTTTTGGAATGAGTCAAACCTTGAAAAAGATATCTCGAAAATATTCTGAAAACAAAGAAACCACGTTGGGGAAGGGGCGCAGCAAGACCTGCGATCCTTCGAAGAGGCGCAGCACCTGCTACGTTATTTCAGCGGAGGTTTCCTTCTGCGCAAGGAAGATTCCTACGTTTCTTTATTTTATGGAATTGTGGTAGCTTTATACTTTCCTTTTAAAAGTTACAACATATATTTTATCAAAAAGATAGAGTTTGAAGATTTAATAAAATATCCAGAATATACTAGAGAGTTCCGACTCGTCATTTTAAAACGGTTTCTAGAAAATGAAGAAATTTTCGACCCGGACTCCAAATAAACTCTTATGAATGTCAAAATGGTCATACCAAAGAGTAGATGACGACCAAGGGGTAGACACAAGTGTTTGAGCTATCACTTAACGATAAACTTACGAACTGTTATAAATCGTTTCAGGTACCAAACATATGGCGCAATCATCACTAGGTAGTTGGCGGAAGGTGTAGAACTGACGTGTCTAGAAACATGCGGCCCAATCATCACTGGGTGGGTGGTTGGCCCAATCGTTTCCCGTTTGCTGATATTGCTTATGTTGGAGTAGGTGTCCTCCACAATAGTGCGCCACATAATAAATCTTATTAAGGACTATAATTGGGATATTTATTGACTATATATATGATTAGTCAGTTGATTAACGTAAATCAATAACGGTTGGCTGACTAGAGTTTGACGCTATTGTCGTATGACGGCGGTGATCAACTGATCCCTTTCGGTCACACCTAAAGGATGAAATCCAAATAGTAACTAATTATTTGTATATAATACAGTTAATTAGTCCATTACTTATATTCAATATGTACGAGAGTTAATTGTCAGAAATTGAGTTAAGAACTCAAATTCGATTAAGTTTATTTTTCAATTATCCGATAATTGACTCATAAATTTATATCTTATTTTAATATGATTAAATAAGATTTAACTTAATAATTAATCGTTAAATTACTAAATTAGTTGAGGTTTTGAGATAGAGGTAATTAGTTAATTATATTTACAAGGAGTTGTAAAATAAATTAACTAAGCATTGTAGGACTTATTATATATTGATATAATGGTAAAATATTACTTAAAATGTTAAGTACATATTATTTATTTGTTTGTATCATATAATTGTTATATGTTCAAATTAACACTTAGTTATACAAGATTACTTAAAATATTACTTAAAATATTACTTAAAATATTACTTAAAACGTTAAGTACATATGATTAATAAGTATTTGTGGGACAAATATGAAAAAAATCAAAATGGACCATAAAAGGCCATAGTGGCCGGTCATGTTGTAAGTGGTGAGGTGATGATTGTTGTTCGTATACATTCTCACAAATCACCAAGTGAAAGTGACATAACATGTACACCATAATCATCACTTACACTACCATACTCCACTACATTGCATGTGATTAAAATAACAAAAATAAGGAGCCTTTTGGACACATGAGGTCCGGCCACTTTGTCCATAAAATGGACAATGGTTGTTCATTTTTATCACTTCATTTTTGTGCTTAATTCACACTTCTCTCTAAAACTCTTCCACTCACTAAAACACTCATAATACTAATATTTTCTAAGTATTACTAGTGTAATAATATATACTAATATTAGTAGCATAATATCTATCTTATTATCTAGTTAATAATAAGGGTAGATTATTTGGTATCATCTTGGTGCAAATTGAAGGAGGTCTTCTATGTTGGAGATTATTCTTGTTCATCCATATTTATAGCTCAAGAACAACAAGAAGGAGTTCTTGTTGTGCCCATTTAATTTCCATATCAATGTGAGGAAATTTCTTCTTTTATATAAATGTCTTTATATTTGCATGCATGTTACATAGATCATTAAATACTAAATTAACAAGTAATTTAGCAAGTAATTAGAAGAGTCTAATTAAGGTCTATGAAATCTCATGTGGTATCAGAGCTAGCTTGTAGCATACATGTTCATTTTGGACAAACTTTATTAAAGTTATAAGATAACTAATAAATCAAAAATTTTGAGTTAAAATATGATTATGACGAAATTATTTTGTGCAAGTATACCTACTGACCTCAAAATGTTTGTGGTCACATTTCGTGATTATAGGGATTGATTTTCTATTTATTTTGATTTTTGGCTTTTAAATCGAGTTAACATGCATTTTATGAGTTAAAAGTTAACTAAAAATAGTTTCATGTTGATTCTAGCCATGAAATTTTAATATGATATCACATGCATGTCTTCAATATTTTATGTAAAATTTTGTGACTTTTAATTATGTATTGCATGTTTATTTATTTTTATACGATAAAAGTCGATATATTGAGTTTATAATGTTCATAAAATTGAAACGTCTTTTTATGGTCATGAAAATTTTTGGTACATTTTAACTTCTCATTTTGACCATCTTTGTGAAATTTAATAATTTTATTCACTGTTGTACTATATTTAATGATTTTTCTTTGATAAAACCATTAAATATAAAGTTATTTGTTCATAAAATTAATTTAAATTTTTTGGGCAAATGTTTATTATTTTTGGAGTTCTTGAAAATGTTCCAGAATGTAAAACATTTTTGGTTTCAAATTTTATGATGTTTATATTTTATTTTGGGTTTGTTTCATAATTGTTATGATTAAACCGTTATATTTAGCAAATAAAATCAAATCGATCTAATTAATGACCAATAAAATTAGTAGGGACTAATTTTTAGTTCTAAAACAGTTTAGTTAATTATTTTGAATTTAAATGAGATTTAAATGTTGATATTGATTTTTAATGGTTAAAAATCAATAAATCCCGTAAGATCGAGCTACTATGAGCATGAATGTGTTTAGGACGATTTTGGCATGATCTTTGAAGCAATTTATTTCATTTTTGGTTGAATGAATGAATGTCATTTATTTAATAATATATGCAAATTTTGTACCTAGTATGACGTAGTTATTTTTAATCGTTATTACCCGTAATGTAAGGGAATAACGGTTTGGTTGTAATTTCATTGCGATCTCGTATCGCCGGTTCGTATAATTTAATAATTTCATTTTATAGAATAAATTTATAATAGGAATTTGTATATTTTTATATTTTGTAATTATTTTTATGAAGACCGGTGACTCCCTCAAGACGGTGCCATTTTTTGGAAGGTGTTCGAAGTAAAGGGCAAGGGACCAAGGAGTTGGTATCCAAATTTGTAATCATCTAGTTAATTTGATTAGCTAGGTGGCCATACTAGGATTTTTCTGTGGCTTGTTGGTTGCTTTATTTCCGCTCATGCCAAAATCGTCACACATGCAATTTATTTTCCGTTATTGTCAATTCAACGTTATTCACAATTCACCGACTTAGTTCACTTATAGGGAATTAATAACTAAAAATGACAAGATCTCTCACATATTTAAAAAATTGAGATTAGTCTTACCAATTAGTAAAACCTATGAATCCCGTGTTCATTAGGGCTACCACGCTCGTGGTCCCTTTTTACCTAGGGTAAGTAGGGTGATACGTTCACAAGCTAAAATTGGATTGGACTCAACGAGATAAGCGTTATCTTGGGACTAGGAGATGGATTTAGTTGAAATCCATCAACCAAGAGTTCTAAGGGTAGAATTAGTCAAATAATGACTTAATATATCTAGATAAAGGTAGCATGCGATGACTATTTTTATTTAAAGATGGGTCTTGGAATCATTTATATAATTTAGTGAGAGGTCATTATATAAATTGTTAACGTTTTAAAATGTTTTTCAAGTAAATTAACAATGAATGTTTATATATTTCTTTTTGTTGTAGTAACCATATTAGCACAATGTCGACATCATCAAACAACGCAACCTTGGTTAAGGACTCATGGTTGAGATCCGTCATGGACAAGTGTGTCCTTAAAGATGACAGTAGTAACCGCGATATCAGATAACGTGCTTCGCTACTTGGTCGAAGAGCCCCCCACCGAACCAGCGCCTAGATCGTCCGCGGTGGTTCGGGCCGAATATGACCTTTATTTAAAGGTTGTCAATGACGTCAAGAATGTCTTAATTTGGTCAATCTCACCCAAACTCAAACTCCAATTCATATCTCTCGGTGCATATGCGATATTCACGAGGATTACGTCAATGTTTTCACAAGCCCCTAAAATTCTTCAATATGAGGCGGCTAAGAAATTCTTTGACACTAAGCTTCAAAGGGGCCAAAAGGTTGGCCCACACGTGCTCAAAATGGTTGAGCACGCGGACACCTTAGAGCGTCTAGGGTGCAAATTTCCGAAGCAATTAGTGGTGGGTAAAATCCTTCATTCACTCACACCAAAATTCACCCAATTTTGGGTGAACTATAACATGAATGGCATGGAAAAGGGTTTCCATGAACTCCATGCACTCCTCACCCAAGCGGAGAGGGACATGGAGGCAAGTGGGAGTGAACCCAAGGACGTTCTTTCAATAAAAATGAAGAACATGAACCTTGGGGTGAAGAAGGACAAAGGGAAGGGTAAGACTCTTTTCAAGAAAGTCGGCAAGGGAAAGGGCAAGGTCTTTTATAAGCCCAAGCCCAAAGTCAACAAACACGCGGAGGCGGATTTCTATTATTGTAATGGCAAAGGGCATTGGAAACGCAATTGCCCCAAATACTTGAAAGACAAGAAGGACGGTTGTGTGACAACGTCAGGTAAAGCTCTTTCATCACTCTATATGATAGATATTAAATTAGCTAGTACATCTTCTTGGGTATTTGATACCGGTTGTGGTTCTCACCTTTGTAATCATGTATAGGGGCTGAGGGATGCGCAAGCACTAGCCAAGGGTGACGTGGATCTGCGCATGGGAAATGGAGCTAAGGTAGCCGCAGTTTCCGTGGGCACCTACGTTCTTCTTTTGCCTAATGGTTTAGAGTTGTATTTAAATAATTGTTATTATGTACCAACTCTTACCAAGAACATTATCTCCATTTCCGTGTTAGACATGGAAGGGTTTTCATTTTGTATTAAGAACAATCGTTGTACTTTTTCTTTAAATGAAATGGTTTATGGCGAGACCATTTCTATTGGAGGTATTTATGTTCTAGATATTGCAAAAGAGGTCTATCCTGTAGAAAACAAGAAGCTCAAAAAGGTGAACCTAATCAATCATACCTTTGGCATTGTCGTTTAGGGCACATAAACAAACGATGCATAAAGAGACTTGTTTCATCTAAAGTACTCAAACCATTCGATTACGAATCTTATGGTGTATGCGAATCTTGCCTTTTAGGCAAGATGACTCGTGCTTCTTTTCCGAGAAAAGGGACACGAGCAAGTGAAGTATTAGGACTTATACATACGGATGTATGCGGTCCAATGACTATCCAAGCTAGAGGTGGTTATCACTACTTCATTACTTTGACCGACGACTTGAGTAGATATTGATATGTCTACTTGATGAGGCATAAAAGTGATGCTTTTGAAAAATTCAAAGAATTTCAAAATGAAGTAGAAAACCAATTGAATAAAAAGATTAAAGCCCTACGATCCGATCGTGGTGGTGAATACTTGAACAATGAATTTGATTCACACCTAAAATATTGTGGTATAGTATCACAATGGACTCCTCCTGGGACACCTCAATTAAATGGTGTGTCCGAAAGGAGAAATTGAACTTTATTAGATATTGTTCGATCTATGATGAGTCTGACAGAGCTTCCTGATTATTTTTGGGGTTTTGCTATCTTATCTGCAATATTTTCACTAAATCGAAGCCCGACTAAAGCGGCAAACAAAACTACATATGAGATATGGACAGGGAAAGTCCCTTATTTGTCGTTTATGAGAATTTGGGGATGCGGGGCTTTTGTTAAGAATAAGTTTGACGATAAACTCGCACCCAAATCTGACAAATGTCTTTTTGTAGGATATGCAAAGGAATCACGTGCTTATTACTTCTACAATAAACACGAGGACAAAGTGTTCGTGTCTCGTGATGCAGTCTTTTTAGAAAATGATTTTATTTCTAAAAGACAGAGTGGGAGAAAATTTTAACTTGATAAAGTCCAAGAGCCACAAACCGAAAAGGACGACGAGGAAAACGTTCCCTCTTCGTCTGACACGGTCATAATTCCTTCGGAACCTAGGAGGTCAAGCAGAATTAGTCATCAACCTGATAGATACCTTGGTATTATAGAGGAAGGTGATGACTATAATGTGTTACTTTTTTAAAGTAACGAACCTACTACCTACAAAGCAGCCATTTCTAGTCCCGACTCAAAGCTATGGCTAGAAGCCATGCAATCCGAAATGGATTCTATGTACGACAATCAAGTATGGGACTTGGTTGATTTACCTAAGGAGGTAAGACCTCTTCAGTGTAAGTGGATCTATAAGATCAAAAGTGGCATAGATAAACATAATGATGTTTACAAAGCTAGATTTGTGGCAAAAGGTTTCACCCAAGTTCATGGTCTTCACTATGACAAAACATTCGCCCCAGTCGCCATGCTTCGATCCATAAGGATTATCTTAGCGGTTGCCGCATTTCATAAATATGAGATTTGGCAAATGGATGTCAAAATCGCCTTCTTGAATGGGATTCTAGAAGAGAAAGTGTACATGACACAACCTGAAGGTTTTGTGGATTCCTCAAACCCTAAGAAGGTATGCAAACTTAAGAGATCCATCTATGGTCTTAAACAAGAATCCAGGAGTTGGAATCATCGTTTCGATCATGTAATTAAACAAAATGGTTTCACTCGAAGTGTCGAGGAACCATGTTTATACATGAAGTTTAGTGGGAGTAAAGTAACTTTTCTAGTCTTATATGTAGATGACATACTACTCATTGGGAATGATATTCCAATGCTCACTTCTGTGAAGGAGTGGCTAGGAATACATTTCCAAATGAAAGACTTAGGAGAGGCCCAACGCATCTTAGGTATCCGGATCTATAGGGATAGATCTAAAAAGATACGAGCATTAAGTCAAGAAACTTCTATTGATAAAATTCTTGATCGGTTCAACATGAAAGACTCCAAGAGAGGCTTTCTTCCTATGGGAAGTGGGATCACCTTAAGCAAGTGAGAGTGCCCTACGAAACCCGAGGAGATTGAACGCATGAAATTGATCCCTTACGCATCTGCTGTTGGATCAATCATGTATGCTATGATGTGCACTCATCCCGATATTGCATATGCTTTGAGCATGACAAGTCGTTACCAAGCAAATCCAGGTGAAAGTCACTGGATAGCCGTAAAGAACATCCTTAAGTACTTGAGAAGGACCAAGGATTCGTTCTTAGTATTTGGAGGCGAGACTGAGTTACGTGTAAAAGGTTACACAGATGTCAGTTTCCAAACAGATAGGGATGATATGAAATCCCAATCCGGCTACGTTTATATGATAAATGGAGGAGCTGTTTGTTGGAAAAGTTTCAAGCAAAGCGTTACAACGGATTCTACAACAGAAGCAGAGTACCTTGCAGCATCTGAAGCTGCAAAGTAAGCTGTGTGGATTCGGCAATTTTTGGAAGGACTAACAGTAGTCCCTACTGCCAAAGATCCTATCACGATTTATTGTGATAACAGTGAGGCTATTTTTCAAGCAAAAGAGCCCAAGTCTAGTAACAAGTCTAGACATGTACTTAGGAAATATCATGTAATTAGTGATTACGTGGACAGAAAGGAAATTGACATTTGTAAGGTTGTGATAGATGACAACATTGTTGATCCTTTAACCAAGCCTTTATCAAAGGCTAAGCATGATGGTCATGTCGTCACAATGGGATTGAGACGTGTACCATAATTCCTTTAGATTATGTAATATGTAATAACTGAATATTGTATTAATTATTTCATATATGATAATTGCATTCATTGTTTGAGTTTTATTATAAACTCCTTTTATTTAGTTTGACTAAATTTAATACTTTGTTTATCCGAATAGATTGTAAGACAATGTTGGACCCTATGCAAGTGAATAGGATGAACTTAGTATTTTGTCCCTAGTCACTCAATGAGGTGACATCTCGAAGTGACTAGATTGTAAGTCGATCGATGGTTGGTTCAGCACCATGGGGTCATGGAGATGACTGGTCGTTTACATAGACAGACTGTATGACACTCTGTCGGACAGTGACATTTGTTGAGACCCTTAAATCAATTATTTGATGCCTGGTCGTGGCAGGGTTTTCTATCTTATTCCTATGAGTAGATTCTTTTGACTGGCAACCGTCTATCTGAGTTGGTGCAGTTTTCGATTGGTTTTGGTTGATGTTCTAGGTCGTGCCGTAAAAGGAGGCCGATGGACATCTTATTGATCATGGTGATCTGCATCATACAGAGTAGATGAATCAACAGGAATTGTCCACCCACGTAGGGTACAAAAATCATTAGGCCACTCGAGGAGAATCTACTGTAAATGCGTGGCCATGCTCGGAAAGAGATCCATGGTAGATTTTTCGGTCAAACAGTTGCTCTCCCTATCGAGAAAACCACTCTAGATATAATCAATCGCAAGTACGACCTGAAAGACACCTTGCGTTGAGTGGGAGATGTGATAAACAGACAAGAGAATTGGTGACGCACACTTGTGTCAGACAAGTGGGAGATTGTTGGAGTAGGTGTCCTCCACAATAGTGCGCCACATAATAAATCGTATTAAGGAATATAATTGGGATATTTATTGACTATATATATGATTATTCAGTTGATTAACGTAAATCAATAACGGTTGGCTGACTAGAGTTTGACGTTATTGTCGTATGACGGCGGTGATCAACTGATCCCTTTCGGTCACACCTAAAGGAATGAAAAACCAATTTTAACTAATTAATTTTGTATATGATACAGTTAATTAGTCCATTACATATATTCGATATGTACGAGAGTTAATTGTTAGAAATTGAGTTAAGAACTCAAATTCGATTAAGTTTATTTTTCAATTATCCGATAATTGACTAATAAATTTATATCTTATTTTAATATGATTAAATAAGATTTAACTAAGTAATTAATCGTGAAATTACTAAATTAGTTGAGGTTTTGAGATAGAGGTAATTAGTTAATTATATTTACAAGGAGTTGTAAAATAAATTAACTAAGTATTGTAGGACCCATTATATATTGATATAATGGTAAAATATTACTTAATATGTTAAGTACATATTATTTATTTATTTGTATCATATAATTGTTATATGATCAAATTAACACTTAATTATACAAGATAATTAAGCATATGATAAATAAGTATTTGTGGGACAAATATTAAAAAAATCAAAATGAACCATAAAAGGCCATAGTGGCCGGTCATGTTGTAAGTGGTGAGGTGATGATTGTTGTTCTTATACATTCTCACAAGTCACCAAGTGAAAGTGACATAACATGTACACCATAATCATCACTTACACTACCATACTCCACTACATTGCATGTGATTAAAATAACAAAAATAAGGAGCCTTTTGGACACATGAGGTTCGGCCACTTTGTCCATAAAATGGACAATGGTTGTTCATTTTCATCACTTCATTTTTGTGCTTAATTCACACTTCTCTCTAAAACTCTTCCTCTCACTAAAACACTCATAATACTAATATTTTATAAGTATTACTAGTGTAATAATATATACTAATATTAGTAGCATAATATCTATCTTATTATCTAGTTAATAATAAGGGTAGATTATATGGTATCATCATGGTGGAACTTGAAGGAGGTCTTCTATTTTGGAGATTATTCTTGTTCATCCATATTTATAGCTCAAGACCAACAAGAAGAAGTTCTTGTTCTGCCAATTTAATTTCCACATCAATGTAAGAAAATTTCTTCTTTTATATAAATGTCTTTATATTTGCATGCATGTTACATAGATCATTAAATACTAAATTAACAAGTAATTTAGTAACTAATTAGAGGAGTCTAATTAAGGTTTATGGACTTTCAGCTTCTACCTGTAAACACGGGGTTCTGAAAGCTTTTTCACTACAAGTTGGTTTTATTTTTACAAGAAATCACATGTGTGTTCCTAAATGTCATGTTCATAAGTTGTTAGTTTGTGAAGCTCATGGAGGAGGTGTTTTTGGTCACTTTGGTGTTTCTAAAGCACTTGATATTCTACATGAACATTTTGATTGCTAAATGTGTTACAAGTCAAATATCTATGGACTTTCAGCTTCTACCTGTAAACACGGGGTTCTGAAAGATTTTTCACTACAAGTTGGTTTTATTTTTACAAGAAATCACTTGTGTTTTCCTAAATGTCATGTTCATGAGTTGTTAGTTCGAGAAGCTCATGGAGGATGTGTTTTTGGTCACTTTGGTGTTTCTAAAGCACTTGATATTCTACATGAACATTTTGATTGCTAAGTGTGTTACAAGTCAAATATCTACGAGCAAATTCAAACTGGGAGAGTATTAGCCATTGCCTATTCCAGAGCATCCAAAGGAATATAGTTCTATGAACTTTACTGTTACTCTTCCTAGGACACCAAGAGGGAATGATGTAATTATGGTCGTTGTCGATCGATTTCGTAAAATGGCTCATTTCATTGCTTGCCATAAAACTGACGATGCCTCACATGTTATTGCTAATTTGTATTTTTTGAGATAGTACGTTTACATGGTATACCTAAGACCATTGTTTCTGATTGAGACTCTAAGTCTCTGAGCTACTTTTGGAATACTCTATGAAGAAACTTGGGTACCAAGTTATTATTTAACACTTCACATCACCCTTAAACCGATGGGCAAACTGAAGTTAATAACCGATGTTTGGGCACTTTGCTTCAAGGTTTAGTGAGTAAAATACAAAGGAATTGGGATTTTAAGTTAGCTCATAATGAGTTTCTTTATTAATAGGTCGCCTACTTTCGCTACTAATCATTCTCCATATGAAGTTGTTTATGGTATTAATCCTTATTTACCACTTGATATAATTCCATTGCCAAGAGATGAAATAATTCATAACGCAGCTGAAGCAAAATTGAAATCGATGATGGAGTCACAAGATCAAGTGCGTAAAAGAATTGGGGTTGTTAATTAAACATACAAGAGAAAAGCAAACACGCACAAAAAGGCTAAAGTGTTCAATAATGGTGATTTGGTTTGGTTACATCTTCGAAAAGAAAGATTTCCTAGTAAAAGAAAGAACAAATTAATGCCGTGAGCTGAAAGTCCATATATAATTATTTAGCGTTTGAATGATAATGCTTAGAAGTTAAAGTTACCAGGAAATTATGGTGTTCATGCTACGTTCAACGTTGAAGATTTATCATCTTACTTAGATGATGATGGTCTTGCTGAATTGAGGTCAATTCATTTTCAAGAAGGAGAGGATGATAGAGTAAGTGATCGATTATTATTTGACGCAACTGACAAAGAAGTTATTTTACGTACTACAAATTGGACAAATTCATTAGGGGTGAATTCAAGTCTTATTCATGTTGTGTTGATTAATGAAAGTTATTTTAATATGTCAATTGCTTAATGGAACTGATTAAAAACTGCTTATCTTCTCAACATATGTTTGACATATTAAATAAAGTATGGAGTGTCTTTTGTGATTCAATTAAGGGAATTTACAAGAATAAGATGCAAAGTTATTTCCAAGGCAACGCATTTCATATTCACTGAAAACATAAGCCTTAAGGAATTAGGTCAATGTTAGTAACTCATGAAGATTTAAGTATGTCGCAAGTTTATTGGAAAAAAACAAAGTATTTTTATTTAACGTAATAAAAAGTGTGCGTTTTCATATTTACGTACATTCATTTCCTAAGTCACTATAAATAAGTGATAATGTAATTGATTATGATCATCACATTTTTAATACAAAAATACTTTAAAGTTCTCGTTGAATTTTAATTTAAGAGTTGAAAAGTACTTCAATTCTATCTTGATTTTCTAGTTGCGGATAGTGAAATCATTCGTTTAATTATTAGGCAAGGTCGTCTAATATTAAGCACCCCAGTTTGTATAAATTCAAGGTCCGGTTTATACAATAATATATTTAACTTCTATTTTATATTTTATTATAAAACTAAAACCCACAGAAAAAGTTCTTTTATTTATTTATTTCTACTTGGTGGAAATCATATATAATTTAACGCTTTCGTTAACGTATCAGCTTTGTATCGGAACATCATGCATTCTTTATGTACGTCTCTGTCTTTGATGCGATTGAAGGAAGAGGTAGCAAAAATGGGCATTAATATGATTCACAAGGGAGATGCTACCAGTGATTTGATTATCGAGCCAGAGTTATATGATGATATTAGACGGAAGCAATTACTTGATCCCAAGATTCAGTCGTGGAGGAAAGGGGAAGAGGAGGGTACTACCCCTAGATTTTCGGTTCATGCGGATGGGAGTGTAAGATTTGAGGAGCGGTTATGTGTGCTTAGTGACGCTGAGTTGAGGAAATTGGGGAGGGGATAAGTTGAATAAGGACCCAAAGAAGACCTTTTAATGGCCTAGGATAGATGTTTGACGTGCCAAGGATTTGAAGGGGAACAACGAAGACCGCAAGGTAAGATTCAGAGTCTTGAGATTCCATAGTGGAAATGGAAGTCGATATCAATGGATTTTATAGTGGGATTACCGAGGACTTATAAGGGTAATAATATGGTTTGGGTGATCATTGATTAGTTAACCAAGTGAGTTCACTTCAATCCTATGAAAGATACGTGGAAAAAGATTGAACTGTCGACGACTTATAGGAAGAATGTGATGAAGCTACATAGGGCCCCGAAGGATATTTTGTCGGATCGTGATGCGCGGTTTATTTCTCGGTTTTGGCAAGAGTTACAAGAGCTAATAGGGACTACCTTAAATATGAGCATAGCCTATCATCCTATGACAGATGGTCAGACGGAGAGAACGATTAAGAGCTTGGAGGATATTGTAACACCCAAAAATGTACCCTATTTTTATATTAAAAATATTATAGAGATACTTTTCAGCGAAATTTTAGTTTTAGTCTAGAATTTTTTTTCCCGTGTCTTTTTAGAAAATCCGAGTTCGTTTTTGGACTTTACTCAAAATTCCGAGTGAGTTACGCCTTAAGGCGCTTTTGGGCTTTTTCCATGTTTATCCACTTACTCCCTTATACTCCCTCAAACCCTAACTCCCTCATTTCCACTTACTCCTTCTTCCTCACCAAGTAACGACCAAAAACCTAAGCTCCATATTTGATCAAACTAAAGATCGACACTACTCCTTCATTTCTTGTTCAAATCCGCTAGTTTTCGTCTCAATCTTTCCCTCTCATCGTCCTCTATCTTAATTGGTAATAAAACTACCGTCTTTCTCACTTTTCAATTTATCCGTCTTTCTCAAAGGTGAATTATATTCATCTTTTGTTGCCTAATTGTAGGTGGTGACCTTCAAGACCTCAACAAAGACTACTACTTAGTAGAGGAGGACCTCGACGAGGATTGAAGACGCAAAAAGATAACGGTGAAGGGTTACTCGATATCATTACGTGTTTTAATGTGTTTTTGATGTTAGTAAACGTATTTAGGATATGATTAGTATTCACAAGATTAATGTTTGTTAATGATGGTTATTGTTTGTTGATAATAATTCATGTTAGTTGATGATAGTTTATATATGTTGATGATTATGGATGATTCTTAGTGAAGTTTGATGCATTTCGTGTACATTTGGTCCCTGTCGGCCGACCGGCCGCCGGTCAGCTGACCGGCTGGGAAGTGGCTGATGTGAAATTGGTATTACGTGATGATTTTGGTGTTATGTAGGTCGCGGCCGGCCGACCGGCAGCCGGTCAGCCGACCGGCTAAGACACACCCTATACTTTCTTCATTTTCTCATATGACATAGGATCCAGCCGGGTAGCCGGCAGCCGGTCCATTTGACCGGCTGGATCATGTTGTATATTGGTTGATTTTCAATTGTTGCATTGGTGCTAGCCGGGTAGCCGGCAGCCGGTCCACCTGACCGCCTGGCACACGCTGGTTTTCTCTTTACTTTTCTTTCTTATGTTTTCATCTATAATAATTCGCATGGTTTGTTTATCGTCTAAATTTGCGTAATGACTTTAAATATTTATGTTTAGAATATATGATATTCCATTCGCTTGTATCACATGTTTTGTTGCTGATTTTGATATATCCCACTTTGAGTCGGTTTTACATATGTTATGGTTTGAGCACTAATTGTTGTGCTATGAACTCTCATTCCCCCGGCTACCTCCTTGCTCGAAAGGCTGGAATGTCGGAACGAGGAGTGTATCCTTACTGCTTAATTACATGTGTTAGTGGGCATATGACGACGTTGTTAGGAGGCGAACGCTTTGCGTTGATCGACCCGGCCGTCAAATGTTGTATACTTGCGAGGTGGTGTCATTGCATGTAGCGTACCGCTTGTTATGATGCTTGTGCTCTTTTCCGACTCTTTCGTGAAGGTTGACCGAATTTGGGGTACTCAGCTTCTATGGTTGACCGAGTCTTGGATGCAAAATGTTTATTGCATGTCGAATCGGAAAATGTGATTCCGAGAGTCTGGCCAGGTTTAGACTAGGACCGTATTATTATCGTCGTTCTACCAGGAGGAAATTAGTCTACATATACGAAATGTTAATCGTGTATGCGTTCAGGGAAATGTTTATCCCGTGGATGCGATTTTAATCATACTTGTCATGTACATGGTGCTAGTGCGTGTCATTTACCGTGAGAGATGTTGTCAACGTATTCGTACGTTTGGATGGATGATTATATGATTGATTATTTGTGATCTTTGGATGACTTGACATGGTTTGTTTGTTGAGTCTCAATCTTATGAAGCTTATGCCGCTAACGGTGAGATGCGAGCACTAGTGAGTGGATGGTTGCCTAATAGTGTCTTCCCCGAGTCTATCTATAATATGATTGTTACCGATTTGTACCTCATGCACTTATATCTTTATATTGAAATACCTATTTATCCTTCTCGTATTTCACATGTATATTTATATATGCATGTTCTACTTTCGTATTTCCGTTTAAGTATGTTATTTGTGATATGATGGGAGAACCTGGAGTTACTCCCCACTGACTGTGGCGTTCATGTTTTTCATGGATGATCAGGTTCCTTGCTTGGATGGATTTTGCTTGTTGTATTTTTGGTTTAGGTGTGAGCTAGCAGGCGTTGGCCTTGACGATTCACCCCTAGACGATGTTTAGCTAGTTGCTAATAACTTTCATATTTAATAACATTTTGAGAGATTTCGTCTCTTTGTAGTATATTCTATTATAGTTTGTATATATTTGACATTCCTCGTATTTTTATCTTAGCATGTAAAAAGTTTTAATAACACCGTATTTTCCGCTATATTAATCACATGCTTGTTATATTTTATTTCCGCATTCGCGAGGGTTGTCACAGTTGGTATCAGAGCCTTAACGCTCCCAACGCACACATGTGAACCCTAAACTTAAACTACTTGACCTTGAAATAATAAATGAGAGATGGGTAGAACTTAAGGACTTTACTTTGTAGTCTCTTTGTTTATGCTAAGTGTTAGGATTAACTTGTTTTATTTTTGTTTCTTATGAAGATGGTTAGACCTCGAGTAGTAGAGAATGTTATGCTAGAAGCTCTTACTCAAGTTCTAAAGAATCAGCAAGATGCGGCAATTGCTCAAGCCAACCAAGTTCCCCCTCGTAGAGAAGACAACCACCAAGGAGGCTACGCTTGGGTGGCTAGCCAGATAGCCAGAAGCAAGATTATACCTTATGGTGGAGAGCCAGACCCTACCGAGCTCTTGGAGTGGTTTCGAGAGATGGAGAAGCAGTTTATCTTATACCAAGTCCGTGAAGAGGACAAGGTAAGGATTGCTAAGCACTTCCTAGTGAGGGAAGCCGATAGTTAGTGGCCGATTACTAATCCCACCGCTGCTCTTGAAGCCGACTTCAATTGGGAATGCTTCAAGGCTCTTGTAGAAGGCCGATTTTATCCTAAGGAGCGCAAGAAACAAAGGATCAAGGAATATATTGACTTCAAGCAGGGTGACTTATCGGCACAAAACTTCACCACCCAATTTAACAAGCTTGCTCATTTTGCTCCAAGGCTCATCAAGGATGATGAGGACCGAGCTTTCTACTACCGCAACAAGCTTAGTGCTTTACTCCAAAGCAAGGTGAGGAGAAATTCTACCTCTTTTGGGGAATTGTATGATGATGCTATATGGGCCGAGAACTCCATAAAGGCCATCAAGGATGAAGCTATGATGAAATGTTCCCCTCCTTCCTTCACTCCTAGGCCAAACTTCTACGGGAAAAGGTCGTTTACTCCTTCGTCTTCTAATGCTTATGCCAACAAGAGAAGATTCAACCCCCCACCCCCCCCGAATGCAAATGCAAGAGCTCCCGTTCCTTTCATTCCCCGAGCTACTTCTAACGTGGCTCATAGGCCATATGCTCCCCCTCAAGCTCAAGGTTGCTTATGTAATCGTTGTAGACAACCACACCACCCCGGTGTAGCATGTTTGAACCGACCTTATGTTTGCTTCTTTTGCCAAAAGAGTGGTCACCGTTATGATGATTGCCCCGATCGTAAGTTGCCCCTCTAATTGCCAAACCCAAGGGATCGATCTTCGTTCTAAGCCAAGCCGAAGCCGATGCTCATCCGGAGATAATTACGGGTATGTTCTCAATCTTAAAGCAACCGTGTCTTATTCTATTTGATACCAGTGCTTCTATGTCCTTTGTGTCTTCAACTTATGTCGATAAATTATCAATCGAGCCTACTTCTAGTGAGGATACTCCCATATCCTTACCATCTGGAGAAATTATCTCTTGTTCTACTCTTTATCTTAATGTTCCAATCTCTATTGCGGGTACTATCTTTCCCGCTATTCTCCTTAAGTTTCCTCTAGGAGAGTTCGATGTAATCCTAGGTATTGATTGCTTAGCGTTATACCATGATAGATTCGAGTGTAGAGATCAAAAGATTTATTTAAGGAGTCCTTTAGTAGTTAGAATAACCTATAAGGGATCTCATTCTCGAATGGGTGTGTATTTGATTTCCGCAATGAAGTTGGTGACTATGGTAAGAAAGAGTCACCAATCATACTTTTGTATTGTGACTTCTACAATTACCTCCTTACCAAATATTGAAGATGTACCTACAGTACGTGAATTTGTTGATGTATTCCCCGAATACTTGCCCGGGATCCCTCCCGAGCGTGATGTTGAGTTTTCCATTGATCTTGTACCTGGAATCCGGACCCATAGCCAAAGCTCCATACCGTATGGCTCCAACCGAATTGAAAGAGTTAAGGAAGCAACTTGATGATATGATTGAAAAGGGTTTCATTCGACCAAGTGCCTCGCCTTGGGGTGCTCCCGTTCTATTTGTGAAGAAGAAAGAAGGTTCAATGAGACTTTGTATTGATTACCATGAGTTGAACCGGATTACAATCAAGAATAGGTATCCTTTGCCAAGAATTGAGGATTTTTTCGATCAACTAAAGGGTGCTTCTACTTTTTCCAAGATTGATTAGAGATCCGGATATCACCAAATTCTTGTTCGTGATGTCGATATACCGAAGACCGCTTTTAGTACAAGATTTGGTCATAATGAGTTCATGGTGATGCCATTTGGTTTGCCTAATGCTCCCGCTATTTTCATGGATCAAATGAACCGCACATTTAGTGAGTATCTTGACAAGTGTGTAGTGGTGTTCATCGACGACATCCTTATTTTCTCCAAGACCGAAGAAGAGCATACTATTCATCTTAGGACTATTTTGGGTATCCTCCATCGTCAAAAGTGGTTTGCCAAATTCTCCAAGTGTGAATTTTTGTTACCTAAGGTGTCCTTTCTTGGGCATGTAATTTCTAAAGAAGATGTGATGGTAGACCCTTCTAAAATGGAAGCTGTGGTTGATTGGAAAAGTCCGACCGATGTTAGAGAAGTCCGAAGTTTTCTTGGTTTAGCTAGTTACTACCGAAGATTTGTCAAAGATTTCTTAAAGCTTGCTAGACCGATGACTCAATTGTTGAAGAAAGAAACCAAGTAAAGGTTAACTACCGCCCCGGTGTTGAATTTGCCTGAAGATGGTGTAGACTTTGATGTCTATTGTGATGCTTCCAATATGAGATTGGGTTGTGTACTTATGTAAAGTAGGAAAGTGGTTGCTTATGCCTCGAGATAGTTGAGAGTTCATGAAGTGAACTACCCTATTCATGATTTGGAATTAGCCGCCGTTGTTCATGCCTTGAAAGTGTGGAGACACTATCTTATTGGTGTTCATTGTCGCATATTTACCGGTCACAAGAGTTTGAAGTACATATTTACTCAAAAGGAGTTGAATATGAGACAAAGAAGATGGTTGGAATTGGTGAATAACTATGATTTTAAATTGCTTTACCATGAAGGGAAGGCTAATGTTGTTGCCGATGCTCTTAGTAGAAAATCTTCCCATGCCTTCAATGTTATGCGGGTATTACCCGATGATCTTTGTGCCGAATTTCGAAAGTTGAAGTTGGAATTCGTGGAACGTGGATTTAATTATGTCGGTGCTATAGTTGCCGAACCTGTTTTTCTCCGCAAGATCCGCGAAAGTCAAGTTGATGATCTTACCTACAAGTCTATTCAAGACAAGCTTCTAGAAGGAAAAGCTAAAGACTTCAAGATTGATGACAAAGGTGTCCTTCGACACCATGACCGTTTGTTTGTACCTAATGCTCTTGACTTGAGAAAGCGAGTTCTTGATGAAGCTCACCTTTCTCCTTATTCTATCCACCCCGAAGGTGATAAGATGTATAAATACTTGAAGCTACAATTTTTGTGGCCGAATTTGAAAGGTGATGTTTTGTCCTATGTTGGAAGATGTCTTACTTGCCAACAAGTGAAAATCGAACACAAGAGGCCCGGTGGATTGCTACAACCTTTGGATATTCCACTATGGAAGTGGGAATTTATTTCTATGGATTTTATCATGGCTTTGCCAAGGACCGTTGGAAGTAAAGATGCCGTTTGGGTTATTGTTGATCGTTTGACAAAGAGTGCCAGATTCGTCCCGATCAAGGAGACTTGGAGTTTAGATCGACTAGCGAAAGCCTATGTTGATGAGATTGTTAGATATCATGGTGCTCCCAAGGAGATTATATCCGACCGAGATCCGAGGTTTTGTTCGAGATTTTGGAAGGCCTTACAAGAAGCCATGGGTAGTAAGTTGTTGATGAGTACCGCATTTCATGTCGCTACCGATGGTCAGACCGAGAGGACTATTCAGACTTTAGAAGACTTGCTTAGGGCTTGTGCACTTGACTTCCAATCTAGTTGGGAAAAGAGTCTACCGTTGGTGGAGTTTTCTTACAACAATAGTTACCATGCCTCGATCAAGATGGCTCCTTATGAAGCTCTCTATGGAAGAAAATTACGAAGTCCGATTTGTTGAGATCAATTGAGTGATGTTCATGACTTAGGTCCCGATGTTCTTGTTGAAACCATTGATCATGTGAAGGTCATTTGTGATAGAATGAAAGCCGCTCAAGACCGACAAAAATCTTATGCCGATGTTCGAAGAAGACCGTTAGAATTTGATCTTCGATGAAGGGTGTTAAAAGGTTTGGTGTAAAGGGTAAATTGAGCCCGAAATAAATTGGACCCTTTGATATTGTGAGAAGGATTGGTGTCGTAGATTACAAGTTGGACTTGCCCCCGAATTTGAAGAAAGTTCTTGATGTCTTCCATGTTTCTCAATTGAGGAAGTACATCAGTGATCCAAGCCATGTCTTTCAAGATGAAATGCCCGAGCTAGAACCGAATTTGTCCTTTGAAGAGAAGCCAATCCGCATTCTAGATCGCAAGGATAAGAAGTTGAGATGTAAAGTGGTGCTTTTAGTGAAAATTTTGTGGATATGTGCTAATGTAGAAGAGGATACGTGGGAAACGGAACCTTCTATGCGTATTAAATATCCAAGCCTATTCGATTAAGGAATCTTTCTTTCGCTCAAGTTTCGAGGGCGAAACTTTTTAAAAGGTGGGGTGATTGTAACACCCGCAAATGTACCCTATTTTTATATTAAAAATATTATACGGATACTTTTCAGCGAAATTTTAGTTTTAGTCTAGAATTTAATTTCCCGTGTCTTTTTAGAAAATCCGAGTTCGTTTTTGGACTTTACTCAAAATTCCGAGTGAGTTACGCCTTAAGACGCTTTTGGGGTTTTTCCATGTTTTTCCACTTACTTCCTTATACTCCCTCAAACCCTAACTCCCTCATTTCCACTTACTCCTTTTTCCTCACCAAGTAACCACCAAAAACCTAAGCTCCATATTTGATCAAACTAAAGATCGACACTACTACTTCATTTCTTGTTCAAATCCGCTAGTTTTCGTCTCAATCTTTCCCTCTCATCATCCTCTATCTTAATTGATAATAAAATTATCGTCTTTCTCACTTTTCAATTTATCCGTCTTTCTCAAAGATGATTTATATTCATCTTTTGTTGTCTAATTGAAGGTGGTGACCTTCAAGACCTCGACAAAGACTACTACTTAGTAGAGGAGGACCTCAACGAGGATTGAAGACGCAAAAGGGTAACGGTGAAGGGTTACTCGATATCATTACGTGTTTTAATGTGTTTTTGATGTTAGTAAACATATTTAGGATAGGATTCGTAATCACAAGATTTGTGTTTGTTAATGATGGTTATTGTTTGTTGATTATCATTCATCTTAGTTGATGATAGTTGATATATGTTGATGATTATGGATGATTCTTAGTGAAGTTTGATGAATTTCGTGTACATTTGGTCCCAGCCGGCTGACCGGCCGCCGGTCAGCTGACCGGCTGCGAAGTGGCTGATGTGAAATTGGTATTACATGATGATTTTGGTGTTATGTAGGTCTCGGCCGGCCGACCGGCAGCCGGTCAGCCGACCGGCTAAGCCACACCCTATACTTTTTTCATTTTCTCGTATGACATAGGATCCAGCCGGGTAGCCGGCAGCCGGTCCATTTGACCGGCTGGATCATGCTGTATATTGGTTGATTTTCAATTGTTGCATTGGTGCTAGCCGGGTAGCCGGGTAACCGGCAGCCGGTCCACCTGACCGGCCGGCACACGCTGGTTTTCTCTTTACTTTTCTTTCTTATGTTTTCATCTATAATAATTCGCATGGTTCGTTTATCGTATAAATTTGCGTAATGACTTTAAATATTCATGTTTAGAGTATATGATATTCCATTCGCTTGTATCGCATGTTTTTTTACGATTTTTGATATATCCCACTTTGAGTTGGTTTTACATATGTTATGGTTTGAGCACTAATTGTTGTGCTATGAACTCTCATTCCCCCGGCTACCTCCTTGCTCATAAGGCTGGAATGTCGAAATGAGGAGTATATCCTTACTGCTTAATTGCATGTATTAGTGGGGATATGATGACGTTGTTGGGAGGCGAACGCTTTGCGTTGATCGACCCGGCCGTCAAATGTTATATACTTGCCAGGTGGTGTCATTGCATGTAGCGTACCGCTTGTTATGATGCGTGTGCTCTTTTCCGCTTCTTTCGTGAAGGTTGACCGAATTTAGGGTACTCGGCTTCTATGGTTGACCTAGTCTTGGATGCGAAATGTTATCGCTTGTCGAATCGGAAAATGTGATTCCGAGAGTCTGGCCAGGTTTAGAGTAGGACCGTATTATTATCGTCGTTCTACCAGGAGGAAATTAGTCTACATATACGAAATGTTAATCGTGTATGCGTTCAGGGAAATGTTTATCCCGTGGATGCGATTTTAATCATACTTGCCATGTACACGGTGCTAGTGCGTGTCATTTACCGTGAGAGATGTTGTCAACGTATTCGTACGTTTGGATGGATGATTAGATGATTGATTTTTTTTGATATTTGGATGACTTGGCATGGTTTGTTTGTCGAGTCTCAATCTTATCAAGCTTATGCCGCTAACGGTGAGATGCGAGCCCTAGTTAGTGTATGGTTGCCTAAGAGTGTCTTCCCCGAGTCTATCTATAATATGATGCTTACCGATTTGTACCTCATGCGCATATATCTTTATATTGAAATGCCTATTTATCCTTCTCGTATTTCACATGTATATTTATATATGAATATTCTACTTTCATATTTCCGTTTAAGTATGTTATTTGTGATATGGCTGGGAGAACCCGGAGTTACTCCCCACTGACTGTGGCGTTCATGTTTTTCATTGATGATTAGGTTGCTTGCTTGGATGGATTTTGCTTGTTTTATTTTGGGTTCGGGTGTGAGCTAGCGGTCGTTGGCCTTTACGATTCACCCCTAGACGATGTTTAGCTAGTTGCTAATAACTTTGATATTTGATAACACTTTGAGAGACTTCGTCTATTTGTAGTATATTCTATTATAGTTTGTATATATTTGACATTCTTCGTATTTTTTATCTTAGCATGTAAAAAGTTTTAAAAACACCGTATTTTCTGCTATATTAATCACGTGCTTGTTATATTTTATTTCCGCATTCGCGAGGGTTGTCACAGATATGTTGAGAGCTTGTGTTATGTCATTTGGTGGTAATTGGAAGGATTTGATACTTCGCATCTACACCTTCTGCCAACCACCCATTGATGATTTGGCCGCATGTTTGGTAGGCGAAACGATTTTTGACAATTCATAAGTTTGTCGTCAAGTGTCTACACCTTGGTCGTCATCTACGTACTTATAATATGGTCGTTTTGACAGTCATTAGAGTCATTTTGGAGTCTAGGTCAAAAACCGCTTCTTTTTCGATTAATCGTCCTTTGAAACTGTGTCTGAACACTCGTGAATATTCCGGATCTTTTAATATTTCAAAACTTATAATTCTCGGTAAAATATATCTGTATTTTATGTAGAAAAGAATTCGAAATCTACCGCAATTTCATAAAGAAACGCGGAAATCTTTCTTTCAAAGTAGGAAACTGCTTGGGAAATGACGCAGCAGGTGTTGAGCCTCTTCCAAGAGTCGCAGTTCCTAATGCACCTATTTCCCAGCTCGCTTTGCTTGTTTCCGGAATATTTTCTAGATTTCTTTCCGTATTCGAGTTATTCAAAAGCTCTTTGGATTTCTCCTTATAAAAGGATAGGTTCGTGCACTCTTTCAAGTCACGCGAGTGTTCCGCCGTTTCTTTCTCTCTCTTTCCATTCTAGACCATTCTCTAAGCATTTTGACATCTACGTGCATGATCAATCGACCACGTAAGCTCTGATCCTTTTGGGTTCTCGTCACGTTTTGCATAGACCTACCAATTTGACCAACTACACTTAAATAGTTTAACTAATCAATTTTCGATCCTCTTACGAGGACACTTTCTTTACATTCAAGTCGAGCTATCGCTTAAACGCAACTTAGTTAATCTTGTTTTGTCAACATGTAAGTCTGAGGGTGTTTCATCCCGTCTTTTGTATTTTTATTTGTATTTTATTTCACCTTATGTAAGATTCATGTCGGATTTATGTCAAACCTTTTATAGAATCTTTCTTTCATTAGTTTTGTTTAAATCACGTTATGTATAACTCGTCTTAGATCCCTAATAGTCAATATTAGTGGGTTTTTGACAACTTTAGATCAAATCTCTAAGCTTCATCTTTGATACAAATTAGTGCAATTTAAATCTATTTAATCACTTCAATTCGACCTGTATATCAATAATACACCGTAAATACACAAACGAATATTAACTGATTGTAATTTTGGCTTCACAGCCAGAACCCAACTCAAGAACGGATGCACAGAGTGCTGCGCCTCTTCCAGAGGACACACCACACGCTGCGCCTGTTATGGATTGGATTCTGTCTCTGATCTTCCAGATTCGCTCCGACGTAGCTTAATTATCTAATTAATCGACTATTATAAACTAATATCATTTCTAATCGGTTCGTTTAGATTTTATTCTTTCTTTTCTTGAAACCTTTCTTTTGGGCTTATTTTCGACATAGATCCCGGAATCCGTTGTAATCAATTGTAATATTTATTTCAGTTTATTTAATCATTGTATAGTATGATTTATTTTCCATTCACATGCAATCAACCTAAAATCCTATTTCGACTTAATTGATTGTTAAATAACATGTCAACCGACATAGTTAGCTCACATGCTAGGATTAAATCGTGGATCTTGCATAGCATACATATAACCGACAACATATCGAGTACATAAGAGTTTCCCTAATCATTAGTAGAGGTCGCTATCGAAGCGGGCAGGATTAGGTGTTGGATTAAAGAACTTCCTAATACGTACCCTCACCCCTTACTTCAGATCTCTGTGAACATCCATGTTCATTGGCATCCACGAGAGTCATTCTAGACATAGAATGATAAGGGTAACGAGTTCTTAGTGTTCATGTCATCACTTTGTGTCTTGAAATGGCATGATGTATTCGAACGGTTCCGACTTCCTACAAACTATGGTGGCGACTCGAGAATGGACCCTCGTTTCTCCGTCCATGATTCCACGCACGCCACGACTCTGGAAAGGATCGTGAACCCGTGTATCACAGTTTAGCGACTCCGCTGGGGAAGAGGCACTTACCTGTACCCAGGGTGAAACTTGAACAAGGTTAGAGAATAGTATGTGTGAGACAGTTGTCGGTTTTCATTACCTGACCTTCCTAGTTCGTTTTACTTGGCCTTCCTAAGCCTAACTCACGCGAAGTACCGGCTCATTCTATTTCCGGGCAGCACTTTCGACCAATCTTCCTGTCTGGAGTGTCCAAATTCTTATCTGGGCCTAAGGATGGATAGGGATTGACGTCAACCATACCACGGTGTGTAGTCATGTTAAGACCGTTTTAAATGCACTCAGCATACCGTTATTCTGCCTGTTTAAATGTGTATAACTTTACATGATCACCACTTTGTAAATAAACCATGACAAAATTTTCAAAGTCCAAAACTCCTTTTTAAAATTGTAAAACATTTTCAAAGGTGGCCTAATGTAGCGCGAAATGAGTCGAAACTCCGTCCAAATGTCTAGTCAAGATCATTTCTCCACTTCGAGTCAACACTCCTACAACCACACTACGGTTGTCTATGACAAAAATTTCCAAACCAGTCATTTTCAAAATTCACTTAAACACAGCGGCACAATCCCACTTCACAAATCGAGTATTTTCGAGTAAGTGGGCTAGATTGGTCGATCGCGTTTTGATTCGTCGTCGGTCTCTTGCTCAGTTTTCAAGATGCCTGGAACCAGTCAAGCAAGTGTTCATCAACCTGAGCCAAATGGTAATGATTAAATCCTAGATGCGCTCCTTCGCCTCCAAACAAGCCAAGACCAAGCCTATGTTTGCCTCAATGCCATTGAGAGTCGAATTGTTGTCGTATAAACTAGGCTGCCTCCCGCAAACATTCCTGACCCTAGTGTGCACGATAACATTCTACTCATCGTGGGATAACCAGAAGTTGATACCCCATCAGTTCTTACTGGAGCGGAAAATCGACTTCAATACTTGGAAGAGCAACGAATGTATCTAAAGGGAGATGACATCTATAAGGAGAACAGTCGCAAATATGAAGCTGTGAACGCCCAGCTGCCAACCAATTTCAATATGACTAACATCCCAAAATTCAAGGGGCATGAGAAGCCTTTGAACCACATCCATGCTTTCAAGGATTATATGTCTATCAAAGGCATCAAACCAGAGATGTTCCTAAGGATCTTTTCTTCATCTCTCGACACCATTCCTACACAATGGTTCTATTCCCTAGATCACAAGAAGATTGCAACTTGGGATGATGCTGCAATTGAATTCACGAAACAATACGCAGACAATGCTGAAATTTAAGGTAACATGCGTACTCTAGAGGTCCTTACTCAAAATGAGAAGGAAGGTTTCACCGACTTCCTATGTAGGAGGAGGAAGACTAGTACACAACTGGTCGAACGTCCAGATGAAGCCACTCTTGTGGAAACGTTTCGTGGATAATCTAAGACCCATTTATGCAAACCACCTATGTTACCAAAACATAAAGTCTTTTAAAGACTTAACTTTACTAGGGACCAGAATAGAAGACGACATCCGAAAGGGACTCTTGTCCAAAACGGTAGGTCCCGGGTATCAAGGCTCAACGAGTCATTCTTATGGCTCCCCTTACAAGACCGATGAAGTCAACCTTATTGAATCACCTAGAAAGAACAACCCTCAAAGGAAGATCAAAAACATCGGCGACACATACTCCAGTGCCTTGAAAAGATTGACTCAGCAAGGCAAGCTCCAGCCTATAGGACCTACACCTGATCCGGAGAAGAAGAGTAAATTCTGGGATGAAAACGCTTACTGTGAGTATTATAGAAGCAAGGGGCATGACACTGATAAATGCTTCAAGTTGAAGCATATCCTTCAAGATATGATTGAGGACGGTCGTCTACCCATACCCCAGGAGGCAAATCCAACTACACTAAGAATCCTCTTGGAATTCTAATGATCACGGATGAAGAATCCACCTAGGATTGTTCACACCTAATCTCCCCAGTTAAATATGAAATTAACATGTTCGAGAGTGAAGAAAGGTATTGCACCATTTCTCCTACCATTGATGTCTACATCGCATGGGCTAGAAATGTGAGTAGACAGATTTCAGAGCTCGAAACTATCGTGACTGTTGGAGTAAGTGTCCTCCACAATAGTGCATTTATATAATAAATCTCATTTGGAATATACGTGGCATGATTAGTATATTTTGATACTCCACGTTAGTTGATTAACGTAAATCGGTAACGCTTGGCTGACTAGAGTTTGACGTTATTGTCGTATGACGGCGGTAATCAACTGATCCCTTTAGGTCACACCTATAGGATGAGACCCAAATAGAATACTAATTATTTGTATACGATACATTTTAATTAGGGCATTACATATATTTGATATGTACGTTTAGTTACGAGAGTTATTTATTGGAGATTGAGTTGGGAACTCATTCCACTTAAGTTTATTAGTCAATTATACGATAACTGACTGAATAAATTTTACGTCTTATTTTAATACGATAAAATAAGATTTAATTTAATGATTAATCGTTAATTCATTAAATTAGTTGAGGTTGTGCATATATTTTGAGGTAGAGGTAATTAGTTAATTATATTTACAAAGAGTTGTAAAATAAATTAACTGGACATTGTGGGACCCATTATATATTGATATAATGGTTAAATATCACTTAAAAGTTGAGTGTATATTGATTATTAATTTGAGTTATAAAATTGTTATTTGATCAAATTAACACTTAATTATACAAGATAATTAAGCTTATGATTATAAGTATTTGTGGGACAAATATCAAAAATCAAAATGGACCACATTTCACATGTGGAGGCTGGATATTTCAAGTGGAGAACAATAGTGTTTATTCTCTACTACTACCACACTCCATCATATGATAATGACTTGTTATGACACCATTATCATTACAATTACTACCAACACTCAAAGTCATTTTGCATGTGAATAAAATAAGCAAAATAAGAGCCATATATGGCATATAGTGACCGGCCATAAGGCCTATATATTGAACAATTGTTGTTCATTTTTGCACTACTTCAATTCATTATGCTTATTCTTACTTCTCTTTCTAAACTCAACATCTCTCAAAACCTACATGGAAACTAATATTATATACATATTACTAAAGTAGTAATATACCAATATTAGTAGTATTATGTCTTACTTAATATCTAGTTAATAATAAGTTAAGATTATTTGGGTTTAATCTTGGGTGCAACAAGAAGGAGACCTTCTACTTTGGAGGTTGTTTTATGGAGGATCATCCATTTATTTCATGCTTAAGAACAATAAGAAGGAGTTCTTTTGTGCCCATATTGAACCGAAAATCCCAATGTAAGGATGTTTTGGTCTTATCTTTTCTTTTATGCTTTTATATTTGCATGCATGATAACTAGATCTTAAATCATTAAGTTAATGTAATTTAATGAACTAATTAGAGGAGTCTAATTAGAGGTCTAGGAATTTCAGATAATGCTAGTTTGGAGAAAACTCGGCTGGGATATGCTAGATTGATGGTAGAAGTACAAATTGATCAAACATTCCCAGATAGTTTGGTATTTAATGATGAAAATGGACAACAAAATAGTGTTACTGTTGAATATGAATGGAAACCAGTTATTTGTGCTTCTTGTAAGAGAATTGGGCATAGTAAGGAGATTTGTAGGAAGAAGACTTTTGTACCAAAGGTTACTCAAGCTTGGAGGCATGTTAGTCATAAAGTTCCTGATCTTAAACCTACTAGTTTGCATGTTGTGGGTAATTCTAAGAATGGCACAATTAACATGAGCACTATATCATCTGGGCATAAAGGAATATTGCAGACTCCTACTGCCATGGATGGACCTTCACTTTCACTTATGCTGCAATACTGACCTCACCAAGAACAATGACACCTGTTATACCTGTGTCAGGGGGAAGTACACCAACTATAAGCATTAATGAGCATGAATAATCTAGGATGTTGGAATGTTAGGGGTATGAATAACCCAAATAAGCAGAATGACATTAAGTGGTTCGTGCACCAAAATAAAGTAGGTATTTATGGTTTAGTAGAAACTAAGGTTAAATCCCATAATTTTCAGCATGTTCTTAATAACCTTGGTGGAAGGTGGTATGGTATTAATAATAATATCCATCATCCTGGAGGTAGGGTGTGGATCATTTGGTTACCTCATATGTTTCAGGTATCTTTGTTGGACTGTTCTGATCAACAAATTACTGTGAGCGTTATTGATAATAGTATTGGTGATCACTTTTGGTTTACTATTGTCTATGGTTCTAATTCTGATGTTGAGAGAATTCACTTATTGTAGCAACTAAGAAGTATAAAGGATGTTTGCAGTGGCTCTTGGTGTGTAGGGGGAGATTTCAATAGTCTCTTGAACTTTAATGAAAGACTGGGTAGCCCTGTTCTTTGGTCTGAGCTGGAAGATTTTAGAAATTGTGTGGAGTATTGTGAATTGATTGATATCAAAGCTCAAGGTTTCTTTTATACCTGGAATAACAAACATGATCCTACTACTAAGGTGTTTTCTAGACTGGACAGAATTCTTGTTAACAATGCTTGGGTGGATATGTACCCTGAAGGTTATGCTTATTTCATGAATGAAGGCCTATTTGATCACAATCCTTCTATCTGTTATAGAAGGAAGGATAGCTTTATCAGAAAACATCATTTCAGATACTTTAACATGTGGGGGCAAGCTCCTGAATTCATGAATATTGTGCAGCATGAATAGAGCAAAACTTTTAATGGTGTGAAGATGTACAATGTTGTGAGGAAGCTCAAAAACCTTAAACAACCTCTAAAGTTGCTCAATAAGTCAAAATTTTCTGATATTGAGCATGCTGCTGAAGGAGCTAAAATTGTTCTTGATGAGATTCAGAGTAAGATGCATCTTAACCCACATGATATGGATATAAGAAAAGATGAAAAGGAGGCTGCTGCTAGATATTTCACTCTCCACAAAGCTCAACTTAGCTATTTGAGACAGATAGCTAAAGTAGAGTGGCTCAAGGAGGGAGATAAAAACACTGCTTTCTTCCATAGACACATCAAAGCTAGACACATTCATAACAAGATTATAAATATCAGAGATGCCCAAGGAATTCTTCACAGTGACCTTGCCCACATAGAAGTTGTTTTCCTGGATTATTATAAAGATCTTCATGGCTCTAGGAAGAATACGATTCCTGTGCATTTTCCTATTGTTAGAACTGGTAATGTGGTTTCTGGGCACCACATTCCCATGTTGATGAAACCTGTAACTCATGAAGAAATCAGACAATGCTTTTTCTCTATTCCCTCAGTAAAATCACCAGGACCTGATGGTTTTTCAAGTCAATTCTTCAAAGATTCTTGAAATATCATAGGGCCTGAGGTTAGTGATGCTATTCTTGATTTTCTTAACACTGGTTGTCTGCTTAAACAACTTAATGCTACTCTTATAACTCTCATTCCTAAGGTTGACATGCCTAGTAATGTGCTTGAATATAGACCCATTGCTTGCTGCAACATGATTTATAAATGCATTGCAAAACTGCTTTGTGCTAGACTTGGATCAATCCTCCATACTATCTTTAGCCCTAATCAGGGTGGTTTTGTGAAGGGGAGGTGTTGGAGTGAGTGTCCTCAACAATAGTGTGATCACTTAATTAAATCTCATTAACAAGAATACAAAGGGATGATTAACATTATAGTCAACTGATCCACATTAATCGGTAACAATTGGCTTACTAGAGTTTGACGTTACTGTCGCATGACGGTGGTGATCAACTGATCCCTTGAGGTCACACCGAAAGTACGATTCCCTAATCATGAAAGTTAATTAATTGTATAACGATACAGATTAATTAAACCCTTAAACAGAACATGTTTACATATCATGTGAGAATTATATCTTATTGTAATATGATTAAATAAGATTCAATTTGATAATATAATTTTTATATTAGTAAGAATGCTTAATGTTTATGAAACATTTGAGATAAGCATAATTGGTTGATCATAATTACAATTAGTTGTAGATTATGTTAACCAAATATGAGATGACCCATTTTATATATGTGTGATCATAAATTATTACTTAAAGTGTTAAGTTTAATTTATTTGATATGATATTGCATTTAAATTAAATAAATGCATATTTATTACATGTCACATGTCACATATGTGACAAATCACAAAATCACAAAATAAAATGGACACCAATATTAACATGGGTGCACCGGTTTTGGTGGGATTAGGGTAGGTGTTAGGTCTTAATGGTTGTGCTAATTAATAATTAGACAATATGATTCCAACCTAGACCTAGACAACAACTTATTGCATTGTGAAGACAAAAAAGCAATGGCATGCTCACCCTCTCTCATGCTAATGTTGCACTGATTTTGGTGAGTGAATAAGAGGATGTCTTTCATCTAAATTCATTCACTTTTGATCTCATTTTAATACACATCTTCATCTCACTAGAAAATATTATATAGTTAGAAACTTGAGAAGTTTCATATAACTTATGTTCTTGTGTCAATACTATATTACTAAGTGTAGTAATTTTTGAGTATTGTAAACGTTTTAAGGGTACTTAACTATTCTTCTAGTAAATCTATAGTTGAGTGATTTGGGATAGTCTAAGTGCAACAAGACGAGAGTTTCTACACTTGAAACTTAAGGAGATCATCCCATAATCATTATAGCTCAAGAATAAAAAGTAAGAAGGAGTCTCACACTTACGCCCATTTCGTCAAAAACAACATTGTGAGGAACAATTTCTTTCTTTACTTTGTTTTATTTAGTTTGCATGCACTAGATCTTGGAAACTAATTAAAAATTGAATTAATATATCATAAGAAGAGTCTTATGAGTAGGTATATAAACCTAAACAATTGGTATCAGAGCATAGGATGTTGCATGCAATCGGTTTTACAAAGTTATTACGAGTTAAAGAAACAAAATAAAACTAGAAAATTAGTGATTAATATGATAAAGTCACTAAATTTTTAAGCATGTTATACCTCTTGGTCCTATAATGAGTATAGGTCATTTTGATGATTTATGGAGGATTATTGTTTTATTTAAAGAGTTTTGGTTAAATAAACATTTTAATGAGTAAAATGAACATTTTATGACTAAAAATAGTTAAACTTCGAATCTGGCCATGACATTTTAGTATTATATCACATGAATATTTTACCTACTTTATGTAAAATATGAGATAAATATGATTTATGATTTTTATTGGTTAAAAAGGCATAAATAGTGATTATTTTGGCATAAATAGCTAAAATGATTTTTTGGCATGATAAAATTATCATATATTGCATAAATATTGTACATATCAGATTTATAAGTTGAAAATTAATTAGATTAATTTTCGTGTGATTTTTGTATTTTATTTGACAAAATTGATTAATAGCAACTATATTTTTCTCTAAAATGATTCAAAAAGTTTTGACAAAAATTTTGACATGAAGATGTTTCTGAAAATATTCCAGAATATACAAAATTTTAACTTTCAAATTTATAAATTATTGTAATTTAATTTGGAATTGTTACATAAAAGTTATGTTAATAAGGGTGAAAACCGAGCAATAATGCAAAACCGAGTTGATCTATTGACAAATAATTAGTGGAGACTAATTTTTGAGTCCTAAAACAGTTAGGGTAATTAACTTGGACTTAAATTTGTTTTATGTATTAATTTGTGATTTTAATTGGTTATTATCACGCATTTCCATAAAACCGGGTTTATATACGATATAAGGTTATGAGGGCGATTTGGCACATTAATATTGCATGAGTTTTACATATAATTATGCTGCATTTTGAATGAATGAATGTCATTTTTGGATTTATGTAATTTTGAATTGTGTAATTTGTCTTAGTATGACCTTAGTTTTTTTTAATCGATATTACCCGAAATGTATGGGAATATTGATTCGGTTGTAATATAATGTGATCTCGTATCACTTTTATTGTATTATTTCATTTTATTTTGCAAATGTATAACAGAAAGGCCTTGTAACTTTATTATATCAGTTGTAATTCCGGAGTTTCCTAAAGACGGAGCCATTCGGAAAGGCTTTCCGAAAAAGACGGTGTCCTTGCGTTGGGAGGCGTGCACATGAATTTCAAGGGAGCAAAGGAGTTGGTTTTCGAATTTGTAAATATGTTATTTAATTTTCTATTTATAGGAAGGCCATACTAGGAATTTATTTTATGGTTGCATTTTATTTATATGTTACATGCATGCCAAATCGCCATAAAACAACACATGCATTTTATCGAGTCAATCGACCTCGTCAATTACAATTATCGATAGTTCACCTATTTAGTTCACTTAAAAGGAGATAGATAATATAAATTGACTTGACCTCTATTTTACAAATTGAGATTTAGCCTTACCAAATAGTAGAACCCATGAATCCTAATTTCGTAAGGAAGTAGGTTCGGCTCACCGAGGTGCTAAACTTGTTACGTTGGGTAAGTGGGGTAATAAATCGTTATTGCTCAAAATTTGGTTGAACTCAAAGGAAATATTAGGGTTCGTGGCCCATGTGTTCCGGGCTAAAGATGACAATAAAGTATTTCATCGACCAAGAATTCTAATGGTAGAATCGGTTAAAGAGTTAACCCACCAAGTAATATTAATAAAGGTCGTGGAGTCCGTGGCTCACATAAACCCGAGTTAATATAGGATTTGGGTCTTGGAATCATTTATGTAATTGGATGGAGGTCATTATATAAATTCTAAACTTATTTAACATGTTTACAAGTATTTTAAAACGAGAAATGTTGATGTTTCTTTCATTTTTCTAATTTGTAGTCAAACTTATTTATTCGCAAGGTCGGCAAACGATAACGAGGTTTGACCTCCCGCACCACAACTAACCACCGTATCATGGCTTAGATCCTTTATGGATCAATGCAAATTCGAAAAGAACTGTTCTAATTTCACGAATTGGAATGGGCAACTTTGTCTTACCACCAAAGGTGATGGTAAGCATCGTTACCTCACCAAGGCTTCTCCCAACGCTCCTAAATGCAAAGTCAACTAACGCCGTAAAGGTGGCCTATGAGACCTACCAAAAAGAATCGGCCACTATCAAGAATGTCTTGATCTTATACATAGATGCCAAGCTTCAAAGGAATGTCATAAAGATGAATTCCACGTAAGAGATCTACACTAAACTCGTGACCATGTTTTCACGAGCTCTTAGGATCATTCAATATGAAGTCGCTTCTTAGTTTTTCGACCTTAAACATGAAGGATGGTCAATATTATTTCTCCCACATACTCAAATGATTGAGCATGTTGAGATACTCAAGAAGTAAGGAATAATGATTCCTGAGCAACTTGTGATTGACCGCATACTCAACTCGCTAAACCGTATCAAAGGTTTTGTTAATTCTAGGGTGAACTTCAACATGCAAAACGTCACCACAAATCTACATGAGTTGCACAAAATGATTGTGCAAACCGAGCGTGAAATGGGCTACCATGATAGCACTAGCAAAGATGTTTTGAACATTAAATGACAAAAAGCAAAGGGAAGTTCAAGAAGAGTGGACACAAAGGGAACAAGCCCACACCTTCTAAGGACAAAGAAAGGCTATTGGAAATAGTTCTTCTAAGTCTAAGAAGGGTGTCGCCTCCAACGACCAATGCCATTATTGTAATGGTATAGGCCATTGGAAACGTATTTGCCCCATATATTTGGGAGATATTAAGACTGGACGAGTTCTTCCAGTAAATAATAGTTCTCCCGGATGTTTATGTTATTGATATTAATCTCAACTTTGGTATTTTGATACAAGTTATAGTTCTTATCCTCCTAATTAGATTAAGAGCTTTAGGGAAAAACAAGCTTTAGGGAATCTCCAAGATGAGGGAGATAAGGTAGCCACCACATAGAGGAGACCTAAGGATTAGCTTGGCGGTCTTGCTATTTGTCTTTCTAGTTATTTTGAATGTCGTTTTGGAACTTTTGATTTCCGTGTTAGACATGGAAACTGGTTATTATTTCCATTTTAAAAGACAATTGTTGTACTATATAAAGATAGCTTGGTTTTCAACCCAAGTCATTATGTTTGTGGAATTTATGTTCTAAACTTTTCATTATACAAAGTTAATATCTTAAACATAAAGTATTGTGACAAATTGATCATATGAGAAAGTATAATGTTTGGATCATTATATCTACCTAAGCTATGAATTGGATTCTAACTTATGGACTTGTGACTAAGTATCACAACTTATTTGAAATAATAAAGATCAATTGCATAGTCAAATCGAGTTAATGAACTCACATTTGGGGATTTACAATCCATATAAGCCCTAAGATAAGATCTTTCAAATACCAATTAGACTCCTTACTAGCAATGGAAGGGTTAAGAATCCTAAATTTGTTCAAGACATGGATAAGAGTCAAAGTATTTTCCTTAATTAGAGTGAGTCTATAGAGAAGCTAGAATACTAATGTCTAAACAAATAAGTCTACTATAGATCGCTCAAAGTTAATAAGAGTTAATACGAGCATCATAACCCACTTATACCTGGAGAACAAAGTTGTATGTGACTAAGGAATAAAGCTTATGAAGCTATCCTTACAAGAATTTTCTCATTTACGCCCAAAGAAACAAAACTATTTGTGGCTCATGGTGCTGTCCTTCATGTAAATAAGCGTATTTACTAAAGAATAGAGTGGGAGAAAATATGCCACAAACAAAGACAAGAGAAAATGTTCTTAAGTCATCCAAGGTCGGAAGCTTATAGTGAAAGCTTATAGTGAAAATATATACTTTTTGAAAGTAATAATTATGATCTATAGATTGGCGGTTATATTTCCAATTCGAATTGGTTGCATGAGAGCCTTAAGAATACAAGATGGATACTACACATATAAAATTACCTTGGGAGGTTTGGACCTCCCTAGAGTGAATAAAACTTTATTGTAAAGTATTATATATAAGTTTAAATATAACCATCTTTGAGATCCAAGATCATTGCATCTACACCACGTATATGTATGACAAATGACAAAGAGTTGTTAAAAGTTACCTTTCTAAATGGGCATTTAGAAGTGGAAAAGTTGTTGTACAAAACTTAGGAGATCAATGTGTGATCCTAAGAGAACACTCATGGCATAACAAGAGAGAATGGTTTCCTCGAATTGTCGAAGAGCCATGTTTATGCATGTAGTTTAGTGGCAGCTAGATCTATCATGTGTGGACATGAGGATTAGTGGAAGAGAAAAATCATCATGTATGGACATGAAAATTAGTGGGAGTACATTGTCTTTCATGTCTTGTATGTAAGAGACATATCAATCATTAGGAATGATGTACTTGTTGGAGTGAGTGTCCTCAACAATAGTGCGATCACTTAATTAAATCTCATTAACAAGAATACAAAGGGATGATTAACATTATAGTCAACTGGTCCACATTAATCGGTAATGATTGACTTACTAGAGTTTCACATTACTGTCGTATGACGGTGGTGGTCAGTTGATCCCTTGAGGTCACACCGAAAGGACGATTCCCAAATCATGAAGTAAATTAATTGTATAGCGATATAGATTAATTAATCCCTTAGATTGAATGAGTTCAAATTATATATGAGAATTATATCTTATTGTAATATGATTAAATGAGATATATGTTGGTAATTAAATGTTATATTACCAAAGTTGTATAATGTTTATGAAACATTAGAGATAATAGTGATTGGTTAAATATAATTATAATAAGTTGTAGATTATATTAATTATGTATGAGATAAACCATTTTACATACATGTAATTATAGATTGTTACTTAAAATGTTAAGTATAATTTATTTGTTATAAGATTGTATTTAATTGTTAAATATAATTTTATAAGCAAGAGTTAATTAGTATTACTTAATAAATGTCGTAAGTGTAGGTATGTGAACCTAAAAATTGTATCAGAGCCTAGGATGTTGCATGCAATCGGTTTTATGAAGTTTTTACGAGTTAAAGTAACAAAATAAAACTAGAAAATTAGTGATTTATATGATAAAGTCACGAAATTTTGAGCATGAAATAACTTATGGTCCTAAAATGTTTTTAGGTCATTTTGATGATTTATGGAAGATTATTGCTTTATTTAATGATTTTTAGTTAAATTAACCCATTTTAATGAGTAAAATGAACTTTTATTTGCTACCAATAGTTGTAGTTCGAACCTGGGCATAAAATTTTAATATGATATCACATGAATACTTTACCTAGTGTATGTAAAATTTAAGATAAATATGATTATTTTGCATGATTTATGATTTTTAATAGTTAAAAAGGCATAAATAGTGATTATTTTGGCATAAATAGCTAAAATGAATTTTTGGCATGAGAAAATGATCTTATGTTTCATAAATATTGTACATATCAGATTTATAAGTTGAAAATTAATTAGATTAATTTTCGTGTAATTTTAGTATTTTATTTGATAAAATCGATTAATAGCAACTATATTTTTCTCTAAAATGATTCGAAAAATTTTTGAACCAAATTTTGACATAAAGATGTTCCTGGAAATGTTCCAGGAAATGTTCCAGAATATTCAAAATTTTATTTTTCAAATTTATAAATTATTGTAATTTAATTCGGAATTGTTTTATTTGAGGAAAGGTAAATAATATTGAAAGCTCAAATGTTACAAAGTTTAGCAAGCATTACATATGAAAATTTAGAATACATCAAATGAGAAATCATCTAAGTTGTCGAAACCAAGCAATTTCTCTTGATGACAGCTTGCTCACATTCAACTTGCATAACCTAATATTGATCTCCTCCATCACTTGCTGCACTATATCCTCAAGACATCTGATATATTGCTTAAATATCACTTCATTTCTAACTATCCAAATCTTGTATATGAGAGCTATATGACAAGCCCCAATGTACTTCCTCTGTAGCTTAGTTCTTCCTCTTCCAGCAGCTAGCCAGTCCACCAGGTCACATAAATTGAAGCATACACCAAGCTTTTCCTGCAGAATATGACAGCACTTCCTACTGTAAATGCATTCGTATAATAAATGCTGCAGAGTCTCTGTTCCATTGCCACAAATCTCACAAGAATCATCCACAAGAACCCCCATTCTGATCAGTCTGTCCTTAGTAAGTAACCTATTCTGAACTGCAGCCCGAAAATGAAGCTAGACTTAGGAACATTCAGGGAATTCCAGCACACATATCTCCAGTTAACTCTATCTTTTCCACGTCTCAACCAAGAATACCCATCATTAACAGAATAAGGCTTATCAGAACCCAACCACAAATCATCAACATAAGCAGCATGAAATGAGAATTTAGTAATTCGGAATTGTTGCATAAAAGTTATGTCAATAAGGGTCAAAACCGAGCAATAATGCAAAACCGAGTTGAATTATTGTCAAATAATTAGTGGAGACTAATTTTTGAGTCCTAAAACAGTGAAAGCATTTTTAAAATAATGCTCAAAAAATAAATATTTGTCGTTTTGGGTCGGGTTTAAAACTATTTATCAAAATGGTGTCCACGTAGGCTCGGATTTCGCGAACCAAAAACACGGAGGAAACACGTCATTGGCAATGGCGTGTTTCTAGTGAGTACGAAAATGCAAACTTACAAAAATTGACTAAAAGTAAACACGCCATTGGGAATGGCGGGTTTTCTTACAGAGACACGCCATTGGGAATGGCGTGTCTATGAACAGTACAATTTTTTTTTTTTTTTTAGAAAAAAAAAATAAAAAATTTAAAGACACGCCATTGGGAATGGCGTGTTTGTTCCGTATTTCAGGTTTCGAAAACCCGAGCCTACGTGGACACCATTTTGATAAATAGTTTTAAACCCGACCCAAAACAACAAATACTTATTTTTTCAGCATTATTTTAAAAATGAACTCTAAAACAGTTAGGGTGATTAACTTGGGATTAAATTTGATTTAAGTATTAATTTGTGATTTTAATTGGTTATTATCACGGATTTCCATAAAACCGGGTTTATATACGATATAAGGTTATTAGGGCGATTTGGCACATTAATATTGCATGATTTTACATATAATTATAGTGCATTTTGAATGAATGAATGTCATTTTGATTTATGTAATTTTTGAATTATGTAATTTGTCTTAGTGTGGCCTTAGGTTTTAATTGATATTACCCGAAATGTATGGGAATAATTATTCTGTTGTAATTTAATGTGATCTCGTATCACTTTTATTGTATTATTTCATTTTATTTTACAAATGTATAATATAAAAGCCTTGTAATTTTATTATATCATTTGTAATCCCAGAGTTTTCTAAAGACGGTGCCATTTGGAAAGGCGTTCCAAAAGGAAGATGGTGTCCTTGCGAGGCGTACAAATGAAGTTCAAGGGACCAAGGAGTTGGTTTTCGAATTTGTAATAGTTAATTTGATTTTCTATTATTTTAGGAAGGCCATACTAGGAATTTATTTTATTGCTTGCATTTTATTTATATGTTACATGCATGCCAAATCGCAACTTAAACAACACATGCAATTTATCGAGTCAATCGACCGCGTCAATTATAATTATCGATAGTTCACCTATTTAGTTCACTTAAAAAGGAGATAGATAATATGAATTGGCTTGACCTCTATTTTGATAATTGAGACTTAACCTTAAAAAATAGTAGAACCCATGAATCCCAATTTCGTAAGGAAGTAGGTTCGGCTCACCGAGGTGCTAAACTTATTACGTTGGGTAAGTGGGGCAATAAATCGTTATTGCATCGAAATTTGGTTGAACTCAACGGAAATATTAGGGTCCGTGGCCCATGTGTTCCGGGCTAAAGATGACAATAAAGTATTTCATCGATCAAGAATTCTAATTGTAGAATCGGTTAAAGAAATAACCCACCAAGTAATATTAATAAAGGTCGTGGAGTCCGTGGCTCACATAAATTCGAGTTAATATAGGGTTTGGGTCTTGGAATCATTTATATACTTCGGTAGAGCTCATTATATAAATGTCAAACTTGTTTAAAATGTTTACAAGTATTTTAAAATGATAAATGTTGATGTTTCTTTCAATGTTTCTATTTTTGTAGTCAAACTTATTTATTCGCAATGTAGGCAAACGATAACGAGGTTCGACCTCCCGTACCACAACTCACCACCGTATCATGGCTTAGATCCTTTATGGATCAATGCAAATTCGAAAAGAATTGTTCTAATTTCGCGAATTGGAATGGGCAACTTTGCCTTGCCACCAAAGGTGATGGTAAGCTTCGTTACCTCACCAAGGCTTCTCCCAACGCTTCGAAATACAAGGTCAACTAACGCCGTAAAGGAGGCCTATGAGACCTACCAAATAGAATCGGCCACGATCAAGAATGTTTTGATCTTCTTTATAGATGCCGAGCTTCAAAGGAATGTCATAAAGATGAATTCCATGTATGAGATCTACACTAAACTCGTGACCGTGTTTTCACGAGCTCTTAGGATCATTCAATATGAAGTCGCTTCTTAATTATTCGACCTTAAACATGAAGGATTGTCAATATGTTTGCTCCCATGTACTCAAATGATTGAGCATTTCGAGATACTCAAGAAGTAAGGAATAACGATTCCTGAGAAACTTGTGATTGACCGAATACTCCACTCCCTAAACCATATCAAAGGGTTTGTTAATTTTAGGGTGAACTTCAACATGCAATTCAAATCGTCACCACGACTATACATGAGTTTCACAAAATGGTTGTGAAAACCGAGCGTGATATGGGCTACCATGCTAGCACTAGCAAAGATGTTTTGAACATCAAATGACAAAAGCAAAGGGAAGTTCAAGAAGAGTGGACACAAAGGGAACAAGCCCACACCTTCTAAGGATAAAGAAAGGCTATTAGGAATAGTTCTTCTAAGTCTAAGAAGGGTGTTGCCTCCAAAGACAAGTGCCATTATTGTAATGGTATAGGCCATTGGAAACGTATTTGCCCCAGATATTTGGGAAATATTAAGACTGGACGAATTCTTCCAGTAGATAATAGTTCTCCCGAATGTTTATGTTATTGATATTAATCTCAACTTTGGTATTTTTGATACAAGTTGTAGTTCTCAACCTCCTAAATTGGATTTAGGGCATGAGAAGAAGACAAGGCAAAGCAAGCTAAAGGGGATCTATGAGATGAGGGAGCTAAGGTAGAGACCACATAAAGGAGACCTATGGATTGACTTTGCATTATCTTGTTATTTGTCTTCCTAGTTATTGTATTTTGAATGTCGTTTTAGAACTTTTTAATTTCTGTTTAAGAAATGGAAACTGGTTTTATTTCCATTTTGAAAGACAATTGTTGCACTTTATAATGATAGTTTGGTTTTCAACCCAAGTCATTATGTTTGTGGAATTTATGTTCTAAACTTTTCATTATACAAAGTTAATATCTTAAACATGAAGTATTGTGACAAATTGATCATATGATAAAATATAATGATTGGATCATTTTAATTACCTAAGTTTTGAATTGGATTCTCACTTATGGACATGTGACTAAGTATCACAACTTATTTGAAATAAGAAAGATCAAATGCATAGTCTAATCGAGTTAATGAACCCACATTTGGGGATTTACAATCCATATAAGCCCTAAGATAAGATCTTTCAAACACCAATTAGACTCCATACTAGCTATGGAAGGGTTAAGAATCCTAAATTTGTTCAAGACATGGATAAGAGTCCAAGTATTTTGCTTAAATAGAGTGAGTCTATAGAGAAGCTAGAATACTAAAGTCTAACCAAATAAGTCTACTATAGATCGCTCAAAGTTAATAAGAGTTAATACGAGCATCATACCCCACTTATACCTGGAGAACAAAGTTGTTTGTGACTAAGGAATAGAGCTCATGAAGCTATCCTTACAAGAATTTTCTCATATACAGCTAAAGAAAAAAAACTGTTTCTGGCTCATGGTGCTATCCTTCACGTAAATAAGCGTATTTACTAAAGGATAGAGAGGGAGAAAATATGCCACAAACAAAGACAAGAGAAAATGTTCTTAAGTCATCCAAGGTCGGAAGCTTATAATGAAAGCTTATAGTGAAAATACCTACTTTTTGAAAGTAACAATTATGATTTATAGATTGGCGGTTATAATTTCCAGTTAGAATTTGTTGCATAAGAGCCTTAAGAATACAAGATGGATACTATACATATAAAATTACATGGGGAAGTTTGGACCTCCCTAGGGTGAATAAAACTTTATTATAAAGTATTGTATATAAGTTAAAATATAACCATCTTTGAGAACCAAGATTATTGCATCTACACCTCGCTGAAAGTATATGTATGACAAAGTGACAATGAGTTGTTTAAAGTTACCTTTCTAAATGGGCATTTAGAAGTGGACAACTTGTCGTACAAAACTTAGGAGATCAATGTGTGACCTTAAGAGAGCACTTGAGAGGTTGTAATAATCATTGCTTAACAAGAGAGAATGGTTTCCTCCAATTGTCGAATAAGCCATTTTTATGCATGTAGTTAAGTGGGAGTTAGATCTATCATGTGTGGACATGAGGATTAGTGGGAGTGAAAATTTGTCATGTATGGACATGAAGATTAGTGGGAGCAAAATATCTTGCATGTCTTGTATGTATAAGACATATCAATCAATAGGAATGATGTACTAACATTGCCTTCCGTGGAGGAGTGTTTAGGAAATCATTTCTAGATGAAAGACTTGGAAGAAGCATATTGTGTCTAAAGCATGAATATCTCCCATGTCTTGTATGTAGGAGACATATTGGTCATTGGGAATGATGTACTGACATTGCCATCCTTGGAGGAGTGTTTGGGAAATCATTTCTAGATGAAAGACTTGGAGTAGGTATCCAAAATCTATAGTAATAGATGAGAGAGGATACAAATGATTGCAAATGTTTTTGCCATTAGGCCAATCATATATGCCAATATATGCACATACCTTGATAAGTTGTATGCTTGGAGCATGACAAGTTGATAACAAGTAATCCACATGAGAGTAATTGGATAGCCTTCATGAATGACCATGCGATTCTCGAGGAGAACTATGAGTTTATTCGTGTGTTTGGTTGTGACAACTCTCGCGAATGCGGAAATAAAACATAACAAGCATGTGATTTATATAGCGGAAAATACGGTGTTTTTAAAACTTTTTACATGCTAAGATAAAATACGAGGAATATCAAATAATTAAAAATCAAAGTAGAATATACTACAAAGAGACTAAGTCTCTCAAAATGTTATCAAGTAACAAAGTTATTAGCAAACTAGCTAAACAACGTCTAGAGGTGATTCATCCAGGCCAACGCCCTCTAGCTCACACTCGAACCCAAAATACCACAAGCAAAAAGCCATCCAAGTAAGCAACCTGTTCATCCATGAAAAACATGAACGCCACAGTCAGTGGGGAGTAACTCCGAGTTCTCCCAGCCATATCACAAATAACGAACTTAAACGGAAATATAAAAGTAGAAGCATGCATATATAAATATACATGTGAATTACGAAAAGGATAAATAGGAGATTCAATATATATAAATATATCGGTGCATGAAGTACAAAGCCGTAACCATCATATTATCGATAGACTCGGGGATGACACTCTTAGGCAACCATACACTCACTAGGGCTTGCATCTTACCGTGAGGAGCATAAGTTTGATAAGATTGAGACTCGACAAACAAACCAAGTCAAGTCATCCAAAGATCACAAATAATCAATCATATAATCATCCATCCAAACGTACGAATACGTTGACAACATCTCTCACGGTAAATGACACGCACTAGCACCGTGTACATGACAAGTATGATTAAAATCACATCCACGGGATAAACATTTCCCTGAACGCATACACGATTCAATACATTTCGTATATGTAGACTAATTTCCTCCTGGTAGAACGACGATCATAATGCGGTCCTAGTCTAAACCTGCCCAGACTCACGGAATCACATTTTCCGATTCGACATGCGATAAACATTTCGCATCGAAGACTCGGTCAATCATAGACGCCGAGTACCCCAAATTCGGTCAACCTTCACGAAAGAGGCGGAAAAGAGCACAAGCATCATAACAAGCGGTACGCTACATGCAATGACACCACCTCGCAAGTATACAACATTTGACGGCCGGGTCGATCAACGCATAGCGTTCGCCTCCCAACAACGTCGTCATATGCCCACTAACACATGCAATCAAGCAGTAAGGATACACTCCTCGTTCTGACATTCCAGCCTTACGAACGAAGAGGTAGCCAAGGGAATGAGAGTACAAAGCACATAACAATAGTGCTCAAACCATAACATGTGTAAAACCGACTCAAAGTGGGATATATGAAAAACCGTCACAAAACATGCGATACATGCGAATGGAATATCATATATTCGAAACATTAATATTTAAAGTCATTACGTAAATTTATACGACAAACGAACCATCGGAAATATTATAAATGAAAACATAAGAAAGAAATTGCAAAGGAGTTGGCAGCGTGTGCCAGCCGGTCAAGGTGACCGGCTGCCGGCTACCCGGCTGGCACCAATGTCATACCTGAAAAAAAAGTGAATAAGCAGCGTGTCCCAGCCGGTCAAAGGGACCGGCTGCCGGCTACCCGGCTGGGACCAAAGTCAATACGAGAAAATGAGGTCAAAATGGTATGTGTCTCAGCCGGTCGGCCGGCTGAGACCAAAGAAATACCAAAACTTTTACGTAACACAATTAACTTCCAGCCACTCCCCAGCTGACCGGCTGCCGGTCGGCCGGCTGGGGTGTATTATGCACGAAAATCTCAAATTTCACCAAGGCTTATTATACAACAAACATCATCTAACATTACAAATCATCAATTCTCAATATCAATTATCAACTAACACCAACTATCATCAACAACACAATTCCTATGATTACTAATCCTATTCTAAATATGATTACTAACATAGAAAACACATTAAAAACACGTAATGATATCGAGTAACCCTTCACCGTTACCTTTTTGCGTCTTCAATCCTCGTCGAGGTCCTCCTATACTAAGTAGTAGTCTTTGTCGAGGTCTTGAAGGTCACCACCTACAATTAGACAATAAAAGATGAATATAATTCACCTTTGAGAAAGACGGATAAATTGAAAAGCGAGAAAGACGGTAATTTTATTATCAATTAAGATAGAGGATGATGAGAGGGAAAGATTAAGACGAACTTTAGTGAATTTGAGCGAGAAATGAAGGAGTAGTGACGATAATAAGCTTGATCAAATATGGAGGCTAGGGTTTTGGGTGGTTAGTTGGTGAAGAAGAAGGAGATGTTGAATATGAGGGAGTTTAGGGTTAAGGGGAGTATGAGGGAGTAAGTGGAAAAAGTCATGGAAAAAGCCCATAAACGTCTTAAGACGTAACTTACTCGAAATCTCGCGTAAAGTCCAAAAACGAACTCGGAAATTCTAAATTAGACACGGGAAATTTAATTCTAGACTAAAACTAAATTTCGCTGAAAAGTATCCGTATAATATTTTTTAAATTACAAATAGGGTACATTTGCGGGTGTTACATTGGTAATAATAACTTAGTTGCGTGTTAAGTGTCACATGAACCCAAGTTTCCAAACGTGTGTAGGATCTGACAAAACCCAAGGCTAAATTTTGTTATATTAATAGCGAATAAATAAAAGAGGATGATTGAAGTGTCAATCATTGAAAATTCTACAAATAGAATCTTAGTACATAATGATGAGGATGAGGTGGATTACAAGGATCTAATGAGTAGACCCTTCCACCAAGATGTCCATCACGTGGTTATCATGATAACAAGTGGGAGCATCCTTCAAGATTAAAGAGCCCAACTCTAGATAGAGATGTAAAAGTGTACTTTGAAAACTTCGTGTTATTAGGAATAACGATGATTGGAAAGAAAAGGAGCAATTCATAAAGTAGGAACAAATGGATTGTTCATATATGATAATCACATTTACCGTTTGAGTTTCTAAAACTCACTTTTGTGCTTTGTTATATCCAAATAGGTTGTAGTGACAACTTTGAACCCTATTGAAGTGAACTGGATTAACATAGCCTTGACCCCTAGTTGCTTACATGAGGTGACGTCTCAAAGTGACTGGAGTGTGATGCAATTGATGGCAAGTTCAGGTGCCATACAGTCATATGAGATGACTAGTCGATCACATAGGCAGACTGTATGGGACACTCTGTCGGGCAGTGACTGCTTATAGAGTTCTGGCAATTCATAAAGTCTGGTCGTGGCGAGAGCTACTATAGTATTCTTTTTTAGTCAATTCTTTAGACTAGAGACTATTCGCCCAAGTCGGCATAGTTTCTGATTGACTTTGATTTTTGCTCCAAGCCATTCTGTAAAAAGGGGTGAATGGACAATTATTGGGTCATGAAGAACTATGAGTAAATGAAGGGAATAGTGCGATAGGAATTATTCAAAGCCTTGTTAGGGTTAACAAATATCTCAAGGCCACTCGAGGAGTTCTAAGCTGGAAATGCGTGGCCACGCTCGGAAGGTAACTACGGTAGATAATTCCGGTCAGACAGTTACTCTCCAGATCGAGGAAACCACTCTAGATATGATCTCATGCAAGTACGATCTGCAAGACGCCTTGCATTGAGTGGGAGATTTAAAATAGGACAAGAGAATTGGTGACACACACTTGTTGCAAACAAGTGGGAGATTGTTGGAGTGAGTGTCCTCAACAATAGTGCCATCACTTAATTAAATCTCATTAACAAGAATACAAAGGGATGATTAACATTATAGTCAACTGGTCCACATTAATCAGTAATGATTGGCTTACTAGAGTTTGACATTACTGTCGTATGACGGTGGTGGTCAGTTGATCCCTTTAGGTCACACCTAAAGGACGATTCGCTAATCATGAAGTAAATTAATTGTATAGCGATACAGATTAATTAATCCCTGAGATTGAATGAGTTCAAATTATATATGAGAATTATATCTTATTGTAATATGATTAAATGAGATATATGTTGGTAATTAAATGTTATATTACCAAAGTTGTATAATGTTTATGAAACATTAGAGATAAGAGTGATTGATTAAATATAATTATAATAAGTTGTAGATTATATTAATTATGTATGAGATAAACCATTTTACATACATGTTATTATAGATTGTTACTTAAAATGTTAAGTATAATTTATTTGTTATAAGATTGTATTTAATTGTTAAATATAATTTTATAAGCAAGATTACATGTAATTTGTCACATGTCACACACATGACAAATGACAAAATGTAAAAGTTAAAATGGGAGTCCATATTATCTCATGGGGCCGGTATTGTTGATATGTATTAGGGAAGTAATTAGTTGTGGTTTAATGTGATAAAACAACATAATTATACCCTAATAAAACTTAGCCTACCCTAGTGACTTGGGTAAGAGAAAAAGCAAGCATGCTTGTCTCCTTCCCAAGCCCCTAGACCACCGGTCCCCCATGCTCCATGAAATGAGAATAAGTTCTCATTTTCTATTATTCATTCACATGCTACTTGACCACAACTTATCTCTCTAACTCTACAACTTAAGGAAGTTGTTCAAAACACATTCTCATATATTCTCATAAGATTACTAATAGTAGTAATATTGACATAATATATATGATATAAAGGTTGCCTCTTATATTATCTAGTACTATAAGATAAGAGGTGAATTTGAGATAGTCTAGGTGCAATTGGAAGGAGTGTTTCTACACTTGGAGCTTAAAGAAGTTAATCCCTTACCTATTTAACTCAAGAACAAGAATAGGAAGGTGTCCTATTCTTGTGCCCATTTCGGTTAAACTCAATGTGAGGAACATCTTTTCTTTCTCTATTTCAATTTAAATAGTTTGCATGTAACTAGATCTTGAAACTAATTAAAGAGTTAATTAGTATTACTTAAGAAATGTCTTAAGTGTCGGTATATGAACCTAACAGTACTAACATTGCCTTCCGTGGAGGAATGTTTAAGTAATCATTTCTAGATGAAAGACTTGGAAGAAGCATATTGTATCCGAGGCAAGAATATCTCCTATGTCTCGTATGTAAGAGACATATTGGTCATTGGGAATGATGTACTGACATTGCCTTCCGTGGAGGAGTGTTTGAGAAATCATCTCTAGATGAAAGACTAGGAGTAGCTATCAAAAATCTATAGTGATAGATTAGAGAGGATACACATGATTTCTAATGTTTCAGCCACTAGGCCAATCATATATGACAAGATATGCACATACCTTGATAAGTTGTATGCTTTGAGCATGACAAGTTGATAACAAGTAAACCACATGAGAGTCATTGGATAGTGATAAGGTTAAAGTCGTGTCACCTTAATCAAAATAAACCTAAATCACTACTAACTAATAGTCAGCGGTAAATAAGGTATCGAATCCACAGGGAGGCGGTAGTATTCTAATCTCTTAAACTAAGTTTGTCTCTATAATAACAATTTCTAGGTTTTGAGATTGGTTTCTAAACTAATAGCAAGCAATAAAAAACAAATAATAACAATAACAATAAAAGCAAACGATAAAAATCACGATTGAAAACAATAGGATTGAAAGTATAGGGTCTCAGGTTCACTAGGATTAATGTTCAGGGGTAAGGATGTAGTCAAACTATGATGTAATAAAGTTATCTAAGGTCACAAGATCGGTCGATTCAATTACGCCTTTTAGATCTACAATTTAACATGCGATCGCTATCATTAAACGAGTTCTATTCAATTATCGTAGCCTATCTTAGTCTTAACCCGGTCGGTGTTAATCCTAATTCGCGAGACTAGTTAATTAATCTTGGCCAGTAATCAAACAACTAGAATTAAAACGATAATCAAACGATAACCATGCAATTGCAATTCAATTAATTAATCTACCCCTTCTAACAATCCTAGATCCCCTTTCAACCCTAGAAAGAAAATTAGCTACTTATAATAATATAAATAACAACAATAATAATTAAAGTAAACATGCTTAACAATAATGAAAGGATGAACAAAGAATAATTAAAGAACAAGAAGGTAATTAACTGAATAACAAAGGAAGATTAAGAATACCGATTACAAGCTTGAACTAAACACAATCGTCTTGATGAATAAAATCCAGAGGCAAAGAAAGCTAAATTAGGTTTTCTAATATTAAAGCATAAGAAAGCACAAGAAAGCACGAAAAAGCATGTCTGATTATGAAAGACGAGCTTTCTATTTATAACAAAAATCTAATTAATTAGGTTAAAGTTTAGGAAAATATGAAAAGCCACCGAAAAACTAGGTTGCTCGATCGAGCAAGGGACTTCTGCTCGATCGAAAATGACAATAGTGCGACTCGGTCGAGCAAGGGGTATCTGCTCGACCGAGCAACCCTTCTTTTTGGCTCGTTTCTTCACTTTTCTTCATTTCTTCTCTTTTCTTTCTCGATTCCCGTGCCTAACCTTCAATGATCCGACTCCGTCATGCTTCATATCTACTCAAAAAGCTCCAAATGCATCCAATCTGTATTAAAACATAACAGAAGCGGCAGAAACGATATTCTAGCTAAAATAGCATAGAAATAAGCAAGGAAAGACGGTAAATCGAGTTATATGTGTCTAAAGGAAGCATAAAACATGTATATAAATAATGATCATCAAACTCCCCCAAACAAATCATTTGCTTGTCCCTAAGCAAAGCACTCAACACTATACAAGGACAAACATACAAATGGTGAATGAAAAACTCAAAGCTAATGTAAATGCACATATAAATCCCAAGCTATCCATATCTGTAACAAAGTAATGACCAAGTTGTACCAATAAAACAAATTCAAAGGCACGGGAAAGTAGAAAACGCAGCTCATAATCCAAGATTTTACATGATACCGTAGTATAGACAAAAACCAAATACCTTTCAATCTTGCAAGGCTCAATTTGTCGGATTCTCGCAGATTCACTCAAGCACTCATAAGTTTATGTATGGGTGAGTTTTGTAAAGATAGAAAGAAGTAGAAACACTCACTCAACTTATGAAACATGCATGCATTCCAATGTGATAGTAGTTTCCCCAACAAATACGCATTCGCTATAAAACACATGAATCAGGACAACAAGGGAGGCTAATGGGTGATGGTATAGAAGTGGATTGTGCCAAAGCACGTATGGGAATGTGGGGCTAAGACCGGTAGTCGCAGCGACACTTACCACAACAAATCTACAAGACTAGCTAAAACCAACACCGACTAGAGAAATCATCTTAAACTTTTGACAACGCAAGAGAGATATCGAATTTGCTCTCTGAAAAATGGATTAGACTCTAGTATAATCCCTTTCATTTTCCCTTGAATAATTGAATGAAGCAACATATTTTTTTTTTCTTTTTTCCTCTTTTCTTTTCTTTTCTTTTTTTTCTTTTTCTCATCATATCTTTCTCCTTTTTTTTCCTTTTTTTTTTTCTTTTGCTTCACAACATTTCTCAACAAAGGGAATAAATGACACAATTGCCAACATACTTGCTACACCCATTTGATATTCTTTTTCAGAAATCTAGTAGACAAGTAGATAAGAAAAACATGCAACTGCGACTGTCCCGATAAGGTAGGCAAATTCTAGGAATGTAGCTATTATATGGCTTGTAAAACAAGCTACAAAGGCTCATATAGGCTAAACATAGAGAACTCAATAATAAGGGTATAAAATCAAGTCTTTTTGGCTATGTGAGGCTTATTTGAACAAAAAGAACCATCTTTCCTCATGTACTTATCAAACGAACGCGTATAGTATCAAGAAACGAATGTCACACTTATGAAATTTGATGTTACACATTCCACAAGGAGTACCACACTCAAGCCTAAAGACAATGAGACCAGTTTATTGATGTTCCTGGCCTAGGAGGCTCTATAGACCTCAGAATTTTAAGTGGTTTACCAACTAAAATGGCCAAATCTAATTAGCATAAGGCATGTCAAAAACGGTCAAGACTTGTTCTATGAGCTTTGTTTTCAAAAGTAGTAAATCAAAACAATGTACATGGACAACTTATTTGGGATTCAAATGCAAAAACAATGCAAATTATCATCATTGTTATTCAACTTCACCAAGACTCGACCTAATAAAATAAAAAACATGTTTTTGGATTTTGTAAATTTTTCAATTTTTATGATGATTTTTTTTTTTTCTTTCTTTCACACAACGGAAATAAACACACGACATAAATAAAGACTCTCCCCCAAACCTAAATGTCACAGTGTCCTCATTGTGACGCTAACAGCACAACAATCATACAACAACCAACAACAGCAACCTAAAGGACACAACTAACAAAGGGAAAAGGGAGACAACTAAAAGAAAATACAATAAAGAAAAGCACAAGGATAGATAATACCAGCTTTTATAGACATAGCCTCCCCCAAACCAGCTGCAAAATGGGGGAGTAGTGACCAGCTGTCACTACTGCTCATCAGTCGGGTTCAAATTCAGGTGTCGTTACCTCGGTAACCTTAGGGGGGTTACCCAAGCTATACACCTTGTGTAACTTGCATTCCTCGCCCGTCAGCAGTTTTTCCATCTCAACTACTGCCTTACTCCGAGAGCTTCCAGCTTCAGCAGTGCTGGAAATTAAGGCGATCTCCAGAGGATCCCTATTCAAAGACAAAGAGAGACAGTAATCAACAGTTAAATCCACAATATTGACTCTATGACATGTCTCTTCTAATATGGGGTGTTTCATTGCATTATCCAAGTTGAAAGTGATTGTGTCATCCCCCACTGTTAGTGTAAGTCTCCCATTCTTAACATCTATAACCGCCCCTGCAATATGGAGGAATGGTCGTCCCAAGATGATAGGAATTTGGGTGTCTTCAGCCATATCTAAGACAACAAAGTCAACTGGTATGAAAAACTTCCCTACTCTAACCGGTACGTCTTCTAAAACTCCCAAGGTGTGTTTAATAGAACAGTCGGCCATTTGTAAGGTCATGGTTGTAACAGTAAGTTGACCCATATTAAGCTTTTTGCATATAGAAAATGGCATGACACTAACACTAGCCCCGAGATCACAAAGAGCTTTATTTATAGCTAAGCAACCTATATTACAAGGAATAGAAAAACTCCATGGATCTTTTAGCTTAGGTCGGGATCTGGATTGCAACACAGCACTGCATTCCTCAGTAAATGCAACCGTCTCCACTTCATTAAAGGATCGCTTCCTTGTCAATATGTCCTTCAGAAACTTTGCATAAGCCGGCACTTGAGTAATCAACTCGGTAAAAGGTCCACTCACTTGCAAATTCTTGACTACCTCCATAAACCTCCCAAACTGTTTATCAAGCTTAGATTTATGTTGGCGGTGTGGAAAGGGAAGCGCAATGGCAATTGGCTCGGCTTCCTTGGCTTTTGAAGATGAATTAGACGTCTTATCGGCCTGATCATGGGTTGCCCGATCGAGCATAGGGGTTGCTCGATCGAGCATAAGGGTTGCTCGATCGAGTTTTTCGGAACAGGAACTTTCAGGAACTTTTCGAGCAAAATTTTCAGAATTTTCGTAGGTTGGTCGATCGAGCAGAGGGGTGTTGCTCGATCGAGCAACCCCCTTTTCAGCCTCTTTTTCGCTTTTTTTCGAACCTTGACCAACAACTTCCATACTTTCATTGGTTTCATCCTTTTGCTTTTCAGGGCCTTTGTAATGGGTCCCACTCCTCAAGGTAATGGCATTGACTTGCTCATGTGGAGGGTGTCCTTGAGGAGGAAGATTACCCGGTTGTTTTTATGGATTTTGAATTGCCAATTGAGTAATTTGAGTATCCACTATCTTGTTATGCGCGAGCAATTGTGAGATATGAGCATCTTGCTTTTGTTGTATTATGAGACTTTGCTGCAACATGGCTTTCAATTCCGCCATATCATTACTTGGAGGTGGTGGAGGTGGAGCTTGTTGAAAGTTTTGGCCTCCTTGATTTGAACGGTTATAGTTACCTTGGGAATTGGAATTTTGAGGAATCACATAAGAGGAACCTTGTTGCTGGGGTGGCGGTGGGGTAGAATTAAGAACATTCTGACTTCGGTAGGAGAAATTGGGATGCTCTCTCGTCCTTTCATTATAAAAGTTAGAGTACGGTGTACCTTGCTTAAAGGATTGAAAAGCAAGTACTTGATCAACCGTACTCATACACTCTACCGCATTATGCCCCATAGTACCACATCTTTCACAGGTTGTCTCTTGTTGAACCATGCCATGAACCATTTGCTTATTTTCCAAGGACTTAGAAGTTTGTAACTCGGTAATTTTAGCAGTTAATGCCTCCAACTGAGCTACAATGGCATTGTCCGAACCTCCTCGCCTCGCATTACCCCTGGGATTCCCATACTCAACAATGTGAGTAGCCATCTCATTAATTAACTTCCAAGCATTAGCATCAGTAGTGTTATTTTGGAATCTTCCATTGGTAGCAGAATCTAGCAACGTTCTCTGATCATCATATAACCCATTGTAAAACTGGTTGCATAAGAACCAAGTATCAAAACCATGACGTGGAACAGACTTGACAAGCTTTTTGAAGCGAACCCATGCCTCATTAAAGTTCTCATTGGGACCTTGTTTGAAACTTGTGATTTGACTTCGAATGACATTGGTTTTCTGTGGCGGAAAATATCTTTTGTAGAATGCAAGAGCCAAAGAATTCCAATCGGTGATGCCAAGTGCAGCCATATCTAACTCACTCAACCAATCTTCTGCCCCGTCTCGTAGTGAAAAGGGAAACAACACCAACTTAATCTGATCTTGCGTTACCCCACCCGTTAAAGGAATAGAGCAACAATAGTTAGTAAATTTCTCCATATGCTTAGCAGGATCCTCAGTAGGGATCCCTCCAAACATGTTTCACTCCACCAAAGAGATATAAGATGGACGAATCTCAAAAGTACTATTATCCGTAGTAGGGAGTTGAAATCACTTAGGAATAGATGCAACGGTAGGCTCCGAATGGCTGGCTAGAGTAGGCATGGTTGTAGTGGGTGCAGAAATATGTGTATCCTCTACTAGGGATGGTTTTTCTGCGACGAATTCGGCGTAAAGAGTTTCAAGTGTACTCAAGTCTTCCGCTTCTTGAATTTCCTTCCAAAAGTTTCGTCTAGCTCGGAGAGTCTTCTCTGGTTCAGAATCGTAGGGTACGAGAACGGACCTAGAACACCTAGGCATAAACAAAAACTAAAGAAAAGGATGAGAACTTTCTCAAGGAACTTAGGTTCCCTGAGACGAAGAAAGACAAATTAAGTAGAAACAAACAGAAAACTGTTGCCTTCCCCGGCAACGGCGCCAAATTTGATAAGGTTAAAGTCGCGTCACCTTAATCAAAGTAAACCTAAATCACTACTAACTAATAGTCAGCAGTAAATAAGGTATCGAATCCACAGGGTGGCGGTAGTATTCTAATCTGTTAAACTAAGTTTGTCTCTATTGTAACAATTTCTGGGTTTTGAGATTGGTTTCTAAACTAATAGCAAGCAATAAAAAGCAAATAATAACAATAACAATAAAAGCAAACGATAACAAATCACGATTGAAAACAATAGGATTAAAAGTATAGGGTCTCAGGTTCACTAGGATTATTGTTCAGGGGTAAGGATGTAGTCAAACTATGATGCAATAAAGTTATCTAAGGTCACAAGATCGGTCGATTCAATTATGCCCTTTAGATCTACAATTTAACATGCGATCGCTATCATTAAACGAGTTCTATTCAATTATCGCAGCCTATCTTAGTCTTAACCCGGTCGGTGTTAATCCTAATTCGCGAGACTACTTAATTAATCCTGTCCAGTAATCAAACAACTAGAAGTAAAACGATAATCAAACGATAACCATGCAATTGCAATTCAATTAATTAATCTACCCCTTCTAACAATCCTAGATCCCCTTTAAACCCTAGAAAGAAATTTAGCTACTCATAATAATATAAATAACAACAATAATAATTAAAATAAACATGCTTAACAATAATGAAAGGATGAACAAAGAATAATTAAAGAACAAGAAGGTAATTAACTGAATAACAAAGGAAGATTAAGAATACCGATTACAAGCTTGAACTAAAGACAATCGTCTTGATGAATAAAATCCAGAGGCAAAGAAAGCTAAATTAGGTTTTCTAATATTAAACATAAGAAAGCACAAGAAAGCACGAAAAAGCATGTCTGATTATGAAAGACGAGCTTTCTGTTTATAACAAAAATCTAATTAATTAGGTTAAAGTTTAGGAAAATATGAAAAGCCGCCGAAAAACTAGCAGGTTGCTCGATCGAGCAAGGGACTTCTGCTCGATCAAACATGACAATAGTGCGACTCGGTCGAGCAAGGGGCATCTGCTCGACCGAGCAACCCTTCTTTTTGGCTCGTTTCTTCACTTTTCTTCATTTCTTCTCTTTTCTTTCTCGATTCCCGTGCCTAACCTTCTATGATCCGACTCCGCCATGCTTCATAACTACTCAAAAAGCTCCAAATGCATCCAATCTACATTAAAACATAACAGAAGCGGCAGAAACGATATTCTAGCTAAAATAGCATAGAAATAAGCAAGGAAAGATGGTAAATCGAGTTATATGTGTCTAAAGGAAGGATAAAACATGTATATAAATAATGATCATCAGATAGCCTTCAAGAATGTCCATGAGATTCTCGAGGAGAACTATGAGCTAAATTTTGTTATATTAAAAGCGAATAAATAAAAAGGATGATTGAAGTGTCAATCATTGAATATTCTACAAATAGATCCTTAGTACATAATGATGAGGATGAGGTGGATTACAAGGATCTAATCAGTAGACCCTTCCACCAAGATACCCATCACGTGGTTATCATGATAACAAGTGGGAGCATCTTTCAAGATTAAAGAGCCCAACTCTAAATAGAGATCTAAAAATGTACTTTGAAAACTTCATGTTATTAAGAATAACGATGATTGGAAAGAAAAGGAGCAATTCATAAAGTTGGAACAAATGGAAACATAGTATATCCACCGTCCATTTATTGCATTTAGACAAGATGGCCATGAAGTGTCATGGAAGTTGTATACTTTAGATTATATGATATGAAGCAATAACATTGTGTTGATTGTTCATATATGATAATCACATTTATCGTTTGAGTTTCTAAAACTCATTATTGTGCTTTGTTATATCCAAATAGGTTGTAGTGACAACTTTGAACCCTATTAAAGTGAAGTGGATTAACATAGCCTTGGTCGTAGTTGCTTACATGAGGTGAAGTCTCAAAGCAACTAGAGTGTGATGTGATTGATGGCAAGTTCAAGTGCCATAGTCATATGAGATGACTAGTCGATCACATAGGCAGACTGTATGGGACACTCTGTCGGGCAGTGACCGCTTATAGAGTTCTGGCAATTCATAAAGCCTGGTCGTGGCGAGAGCTACTATAATATTCTTTTTGAGTCAATTCTTTAGACTAAAGACTATTCGCCCAAGTCGGCATAGTTTCTGATGGACTTTGATTTTTGCTTCTGTAAAAAGGGGTGAATAGGCAATTATTGGGTCATGAAGAACTGTGAGTGTACGAAGGGAATAGTGCGATAGAAATTGTCCAACCCCTTGTCAGGGTTATCCAATACCTCAAGGCCACTCGAGGAGTAGTAAGCTGAAAATGCGTGGCCACGCTCGGAAGGTATCTACGTTAGATAATTCCGGTGAGACAGTTACTCTCCAGATCGAGGAAACCACTCAAGATATGATCACATGCAAGTACGACCTGCAAGACACCTTGCATTGAGTGGGAGATTATAATAGGACAAGAGAATTGGTAACGCACACTTGTTGCGAACAAGTGGGAGATTGTTGGAGTGAGTGTCCTCAACAATAGTGCGATCACTTAATTAAATCTCATTAACAAGAATACAAAAGGATGATTAACATTATAGTCAACTGATCCACATTAATCGGTAACGATTGGCTTACTATAATTTGACGTTACTATCGTATGACGGTGGTGATCAGTTGATCCCTTGAGGTCACACCGAAAGGACGATTCCCAAATTATGAAAGTTAATTAATTGTATAACGATACAGATTAATTAAACCCTTAAACAGAACATGTTTACATATCATGTTAGAATTATATCTTATTGTAATATGATTAAATAAGATTCAATTTGATAATATAATTGTTATATTAGTAAGAATGCTTAATGTTTATGAAACATTTGAGATAAGCATAATTTGTTGATCATAATTACAATTAGTTGTAGATTATGTTAACCAAATATGAGATGACTCATTTTATAGATGTGTGATCATAAATTATTACTTAAAGTGTTAAGTTAATTTATTTGATATGAGATTGCATTTATGTAACACCCGGAAATGTACCCTATTTTTATAGTGAAAATATTTTACGGATACTTTTCAGCGAATTTAAGTTTTAATTTAGAATTTAAGGTTTCGAGTCGAATTTAGAATTTCCGAGTTCGTATTTGGAATTTCCGCGAGTTTTCAAGTAAAACCCGTCTTGAGCCGTCTTTGACTTTTCTTGACTTTTGAGCCGTCTTTGACTTTCGTTGACTTTTTCCTTCATATACTCCCTCAACCCCTAAATCCTTATTTCATTTTCCACTTACTCTTTCTTCCTCATCAAACCACCAAAAACCTAAACACCATTTTTATCAAGCTTAGATTCGTCGCTACTCCTTCGTTACTCGCTCAAATACACGTAAGTTCGTCTTATTCTTCCCCTCTTAGCTTCCTCTATCCGTATTGGTAATAAAATTACCATCTTTCTCGCTTTTTAAATTATCCGTCATTCTCAAGGTGAATGATATTCATCTTTTATTATCTAATTGTATGTAGGTGGAGACTAGGAAGGTTTAGAAACCGTTTAAAGACGTGAAAAGGTAACGGTGAAGGGTTACTCGATATCATTTACGTGTTTTATGTGATTTCTAGGATAGAAACCGTATTTAGATTATGGTTAGTATGCTTAGGACTTGTGTTGTTGTTGTTGGTTGTTGTTAGTTGTTAATTGATATGAGAATTGATGATTTGTGGTGATAAATGAGGAGTTTGTTGTTGATAACATGTTGATTTTTGATCGTCCTTGAATCCTGTGAAGGATGCAGGCTGCGTTGGGGGACGCAGGCTGCGTCATAGGACGCAAGCTGCGTCGTGGTGACGCAGGCTGCGTCACACGCTGCCAACAGAAATTTTCCTGCACTGACCCCTTTTCGTAAAATGATCATATCTCCTTCGTTACTTGCTTGTTTTAGGCGTGTGACATCCCGTTGGAACCGTAAGAGGATAAGCTATCACCTCCATTGGGAGTTTCTGCATTTGCATGTCTAGAACTCAAGTTATGACCGTTTGAAGTGGACCCTTGTTTTCGTTGGTTTCCAAACAACGTTGTTTTGGAGAGGTATCTATGTTTTTTATTCATTATGCTTCATAAACTTGTTCTAATGCTTAAGTATCATG